>VDFB02011291.1:0-60823 GCA_007258455.2 Sequoia sempervirens
ACATACAAATATATCAACAAACATTCAATAGAGTGGCATTTAACATTAAGGAAGACATAACACAAGTGTGTTATAACACGCGTGTGTTATGTCTTGCTTGACATGTATCTCGGATAAACAAAAAAAATGTCAAAACAAAGACATAACGTGAGTGTGTTATAACGCGCTCACATTATATTTTGCTTTGGGAATCCCTGAGCCTTAGCATTGGTATTTTCCTTGGAATACCAACCCAAAGGCTTGGAGGGCATTCCCAATGACTAGAGACGTGTTTTTTCAAATTCTACAATTTTTTCACATAATCAGGTTCGTGCTCACCATCAAGATTGCATCTGGCTCAATATCGACAAAATCAAACACATGGGTAATGTTAGGTTCTCTCTTAGCTATCCAACGATGTAATTTTTTTCATTTTTTGACAATGTTAAGCCTTTCATACATAATTTCTTTTGTTTGTATGTCTTTTTTTTTCTTTCAAAAAGCAGTGTTTGGTGTTTTTTCCATTATAAATTAATCGTTCATCAAAATTTCAAATAAATTACAATTTTAGAAACTAGACTCCATTCTACAATTTTATTTTATTTTTAAAAAATCAAGTACCTTCAAAAAAATTTTATGGGGAGCACAACCAAAATTCTACTTTTCAGGAAGTGCCCACTTAGAAAATTAGTAAAAAATCAAATATTCATTAAAAAATTATCATAAAAATCATGCATCAACTAGATCCTCTTAGCTAACTTCTGACTGTAGTGATTTTAAAAATACTACAAAAAAGTTCACCGTGCTAGGGTCGTACAAGAGTTGCTATGTTATGTTTTTCTGACAAAAACATCACCAATTTGTGTACATCCCTCTTTTGAACCCCTTAATCTCAACCATTTTCAAAATAAATAAGTAGTTTAGAAAGTACACTCAGAGCACTTCGATCCTTGTTGTTTTTCCATCTCAAAATTTTGAGTGTAACTATCCTCAATTTCACATCCAAGGTCAGTATTTCCTGATTTCAAAAAAAAATGTGGCCACTTAGCCCCCCTTTTTGGGAACCATCTTGGTGTACTTACCCTTAACTCACGTAAGTCTACCCTATGATTACCAACAAGATCACATTAAAACAATTGAGATATTCCAAGCGAGTCATGACCTGACACCCTAGAGACCTTGGGGTAATTTTCAGCAACTTATTGTTAGAGATTTCCTTTCAAGAGAGGTAATCCACCTATGCATTAGCTATGTTGAGAAAGTGTTAAAACACCCATCAACAAGTTGCAAGAAGAAGAAGAAATTAGTTTTCCAAAGAAGGATTCCAGGAAAGAAAATTTCACAGAAGTGTTTGTTTGATTGTGGGTAGAAACAATGGGAGGTCAGCTGATTAGGAATGAACCTACATTTCATGACGTGATACTATAGGATGCACTCTCTCTAGATGAATTTAGGAATTGTGGATGGTTGGACTACTTTCTAAAACTAGACAGTTTCAATAAGGACATTGCTCTAGAATTTGCACAAACACTTTCTAATGGTAATGTAATGGTAAAAGGGCTAGAAGTGATAGCCAATGAGGAGAGAATTGCATAGGTAATAGGTTTTCTTGCTGAAGGAGAGCCCTACATTACTTCTAGGGATGCGAGGTCAGCTAGGGAAAAATTCATTAAACCTAGTGATCCTCCACTTGTTGTAGATAAGCAAGGAACAAGGAGAATTTTTCTGCCAAAAAAGTGGAAACAAGTTGTTGTCTACCCTGTCAAATACATTACCTATGGAGGCCGCCAAGCATGCCTCCATTCTATGCATTTTAAGCTCTTGAACCATGTGAGACATTGAAGAAGGATGAATGTTCCCAATGTGTTGTACAACCTCCTTGCAATCATGGTAGCTGAAACACAAAAAGGTAGGGACAATTTTGTCTCCCATCACTGTTTCATAAAATTTTTAGTAGAAAAATATTTACAAGAAGTGTCTGGTATGACATGGGAAGAATTTGTAAACATTGATCAGTTCAGACTAGAAAATGTGCATCCTAGAGGTTAGCCTCAAGCTCGTAGGGTTAGTAGGGGCGAGAGGGTTGCTAAAATCACTCTTGGAGCTTCAAGCTCTAGCACAAACCCTAGCAAAAACCTTCTTGGAACCGAATCAACAATAGAAATTGGCTCCCTTGAATCAGAGTATTTAAATAAAGAAAGTTCATCCTCAAACCCTAATGTCAATGTTCTTCCTAAAACCCCAATTTGTACTAGAGCTTCCCTTATGAAAGAGGAAGCACAAATGAGAGAGGAAAAAGTAGGAAATGGAAGGCCAAGAAGCCAATGCCAGAAAAAGTAACATGAAGCCCTAGAAAGCAAAAATATGATGGCACTAGTCTTCCTGCAACCAAAGAAAAACATAAAATCCCTCCGAAGAAATCAAAACTAGCTAAGCCAACTACTGATATGCCTCCAAAAAGAAGCTCTAGACTCATAAGAACACCTAGGAAGGAGACAAAAGCTCCTAAGGGGAAGGTAAATGTTGAAGTGAAATAAATTTTTGAGGAACAAGCAAACATAAGATTAACCGAGCTTCTTGTTGTTGTAAAGCAATTTGAAAATCAAGAACCACTACAACTAGAGCAAGATGAACAACAAGAATCATTGCAATTAGTGTTATTTGAATAGTAAGAACCGGTGCAAGGAAAGATCTTGGTAGGAAAACATAAACCTCCCACTTTTTCATGGAATCTTGTAGCCCTGAACTTATGGAGTGAAATGCAAAGCAAAGAGGAGTGGAAAAAGGAAAGACACAAGCTATAGGAAGAAGTCAAAAAGAAATATGTAGAGATTGAAGAAAAGAATGCAGAGATTGATACCTTGAAGGATAAGGTAGATAATGTGGTAGCTTTAGTACCCCAGATGATGGCATACAGAATTCCTCCTAGAGTATATGCACTACATTTGAAAGAGCGACATCTTTCCTTCAAGTTGTCAAGGGTTATTTCAGGTTTAAGCCCTTCTATTGAAACTCCACATGAGTTTTTCCAAGCCTACCAATCTTCTCCTCTTGAAGTTAAAAATTTGTTGTGTGAATTATACTTGCACAATTATGTTGTGCTTAATGATCACGACTAGAACCCACTACTATACATTGGAGATATCCATTTGAGGGAATTCATTTCATGGATCTAGAATGAAATCAGCTGGGGGCAACCGTTTAGAACTTACAGGGAAAGAGAACTTCATACCTCCTTGTCTCTAAGAGCTAAATCCAGTAACCCTTCGGATATTTATTATACATGGCACATAATTATTTTTCGCCTGAGCTACAAAAATAGGATCATGCCTGTTAGGGGAGAAGCATATCAAGAATATCAGTACGTAGCTGATACTACAGGGAAAATAGTAATGGGGTACCTATCATAGTGATGGATTACTTTGACAAATCAGTTGAAACAAGGTGAACCCCACTCCTTGCAAAATTATGCTACATGTAAATGATGTACTAGGTACATACAGACTGGAAGGATGGGGCAGCAGTATTGGCTTCCATTAACATTTCAGCCACCTACTTTATTGTGGCCAGTACCAGATTATGGATATTATCAGTATGACATAGCTACAGAAAGGCCAAGGTGGAGTAGATTGGAAAACAAGCAAGGATTCTATTGGGATCCCAATTCAGATACTGTAAAGACTGATCTGGGACAGTTGGAAGTTGGTGACTTCAGAGCCTTGACTAGGGAAAGAAATAGGGCTCCCTCTATTGAAGGACCAACAAAACATTAGGTTGGGGGGGATGATGAGTCCAATTAATGGCTCAATTTTGATAGGGTTTATCATATTTTTGTTGTTGATACTATAGATTTTGATACTTGGTTATTGACATTCTCCATGTTATTTCCTTAAATCCATAAACCTTGGGCATAAACTTATCCTTGTGACTTTTGACATGATATTAACATGCTATGTGGATTATCTATGCTAATTTTACATGTGGTTGAATGGATGTTACTTTAAGGTAATTATGGATATGCAATTGTTTTGTGTGTGCTAATGACATCATGTAGGTTCACATTAAGATGCTAATGAAAACAAAGCTTGCAAAGTGGAAGAAACTCCTACCATCTGGTCAGTTGCTTTAAGGAAGTCAAAAGGATGATCATTAAGAGGTCAAAGGAAGGAAAACTCTTGATGGAGGGAAACTTCCAATGGAGGGAAATTCCTAGCTCGAATGAAAGATTGTAACTACCCTTAAATGATCATGTTTGTTAGTTGAGCAAATCTAGGAAGTGTGTTGTGTTGGATCCTTGTTGGGGCAAGTCTGCTTTGACCAAATCTGGTGCATGCATAACTTCCTCCCTCTCTTTTCTATGCTTTCAATAAATGGAATCCTCCTATTTTGTTGGAGTCGACTGCCTAGTTAGTTAGGGTTAATTAGAAGCATTTCCCTCTATAAATAATTGTCAGATGCCCCTTTTCATAAGGTTGGATGTTTTGAGATTGTACTTGCATTTCCAGTTTAAATAATACAGTCATATTGCTGATATGTTGTAATCATGTTTTCAAGGAATAAAATGATATTATGATTTGTTGCATCTGAGTTAGCTTAAGGAAGACTCGGTCAAGGGGGACCACTTGGTGAGAATTCCACCCATTTAGTTTAAAATTTATTCTTATGTTTAGTAATTAGTTTCGGTTTCAGCAGTTGTCTATTCCTATAGCCACTGGAACTCTGTTTTGTGATTGTTCCTGTAGCCAAGGCAGGCAAAGTAGTTTCCTACCTATTTGTTTAGATTTCTATTTTTGTCATCCATGTCCAATCCAATTGTTGATGCTCAATGTATTTTTTGATTAATGCTCAGTGCTTATGTTAATTTCTTTCCAGAATTTTATTTTCAGTACTTTCTTTTCTAGTTTAATGATGACTGCAGTGGAGTCCTAGTGCACATACAATGTTGACCCATTTCAAGTTTATGTCCCTAGGTTGACAATGAAATGCACCTTCATGATGAGTAAGATAGATACTTAGTGCAGATGTCTAATCTCTAAGCTATAGCTCTCAAGGCTTATATAATGAACCATTAGAAGAGGCCAACATAATTCGTAGCATTTTCCCATTGTGGAAACTCAAGTTATGACAGTTTTTTGCAAGATTGAAACCTTAGGCAGGGTTTAGAGTGATTTTCACAAAAATGCTCATATCTCTCTCAAAACTCAATGGATTTGAGTCAAATAGAAAACATTGTAAAGGTGATGAACCCTGACAACTTTCCCAATCAACTTCTGGTCTGTACCAGCAAGTAAAAATGTGTACAATGTGAAAGAACAATCAAAATTTCAAGAAAAAACATAGTTTTTAGAGTGCAAAATTGATGTTTTCTTTATTCTAACTCTTTCCAACATTTTCCAACTCCTTGAATCATGTTTACAAGGTGTATTTATGTTATTCCAAGCATCCTCAAACTAACAACTTCCCACAAAGAACTTGTTAACAACATTTGAAAAAGTTGTCATTATAACATTGAAAAAAATTGAGCAACTTTTACATCTTTTGCTTAAATTGCACCAAAACACCAAAAATGGTCCTAGATGACATCTAGTGGTCTCAGATGACCTTATTTACATCAATCATACCAAAATAAGACAAAAACTCAAAAACTGATCTCATATGCATGAGGGTGCCCCTCCACCATACTCCCAAGGGGAAGAAAAACTCAAGTCCACTTGAGTGTAGGATTGCAACAGGTGTGGTCATCATGTCTTCATTTTGAAACTAGTTCTTAGGTTCCTTCTTTCTCTTTGACTTTCCTTCCATGTATGGATATGGCTTTTGTGGTTACAGCAATGCCACCTTTAGGTGAACTCGCCATTATTATCCCTTTGTATTCTTGAAGTTCATCCCCTGTCACCATGTGTGCTTCACATGTCACTATCTGAATTTGTAAATCTGCTATCTTCATTGCTTTTTCATCCTATTCTTTGGGTTCTTGCATTCCTTGATACTCAATGTGTTGTACTCCCCCATTTCTCCTTGACCTTCTCCTCCATGAGGTAAGACAAGTAATTTCATACCATACTTAAGACCTTTGTTTACTGTTATAAATTGCATATCAGACTCTTTCTTCATTTGATAAGGTCTAATAACCTTAGGAAAATCTTGAATGGAATTAAGTATTCCCTTACTCAAAGGAATTTATCTTATCTTTCCTTCATACTCAAGGGTTTCAACTCCATATGAATTACACAAATACATACCATAGCTTTGTTTTTCTGCCTTTGTAAGACCTACTTCATCCATCTTCACCATTGCTTGAGATTGTATCAACTCATGCTTTCTTTCATTGTTCCTCGTTTCTCTATTTTGAAGAAATTTACTAGAATGCACATCCTCAACCTCTTCAAGTGAACATCCTTGGTTTTGATTGGGTCTTTCCTTCTTTATCATCATATCATTACCTACAAACACATACTCACACAAAGGCTTAATTTCAAAAACACAAGATTTTCCTATCTCATCAAATGCTTGGAAACCTCCTAAGATGTCTAACAAAGTAGCATTCAACACAATGGGATCTGGTTTTACCTCAAGCTGAGTTTGCATACAATGATTCAATGAATAGAAGTGTTGGAAAAAGTCATTTTCATATTGTTTATGGTTTTCAGCCTAGGGGTGTGTTTTAATTGAGGGATGTCAGTGGGATGGAAAGGAGGAGTGTTGAAGGTGAACAATTTGTAGTGGCTATGCAAGAAATTCACCAATAGGTTAAGGAGAATATTCAAAAGAATGTTGACAAGTATAAGCATAATGCTGATCTAAAAAGGATGAAGGTTCAGTACAAGGTTGAAGACTTGGTTTTGGCTCATTTGAGGAAGAAAATTTTTGTTAAAGGGAAGTACTCTAAACTACAAATGAAGAAGATAGGGCCATGTAAAGTGGTGCACAAGTTTGGAGAGAATGCATATGAGATAGAACTTCCTCCTGGAGTTGTCATTTCTCCTATTTTTAATATTTCTGATCTTTACCCTTATAAAGGGGATGTTGTTGTAGGTGATCATGTAGGTTCATCAGTGCTCTCATAGGAGGATTGGATCAAGGATCTTCCACCAAGCCAACCCTTGGAGTTGGAATGCATCTTAGACAAGAAGGATCTTAAGAAGACAAGGAGAAAAGTATACTACCAATACTTGGTCAAATCACGAGGTTTTCCTATGGAGGATGCAACTTGGATGAATAAGGATGATATTATCAAGCACGGTTGTACAATTGCAAGTATGTCCTCATGTGGAACTTGAGCTTTCTTTTCCCTGGGAGTATGGTGCAGGGGCACCCACAGGTTTGCATATCTCCAAGGGTTCAAAAGTTGGTGTTGTGTTTTGTTTTGGTATTTTTCATGTAATAAGGTCTTCAAAGACCATTTCATTCTTGTAGGAGTCTGGTTTGGGTCATTATGTGTTAAGGTAGTGTGTCAATTCAAAATTGTCAAAGCTCCACATTGTTGTTAAGCAACTTTTGCACTTTTTGTCATAAAAGTGAACATAATGATGTTGTGTTAGTATTTAATTTGAAAATTGGTTAGGAACCATTGGAAAATGATGGAAAATGTTTAAAAATACCTTGTTTTGTCTAAGGAAAGGTTAATTGATGACATTTTGGGAGTTGGAGCAATAAATTTTTTGTGTTTCTGCATTTCTTAATGTTATTTTTATACTATTATGTGTTGTATGGATCTGTACGATCCCACCATGGTCTAAAATCAATTGGGGATGATAAATCACTAAATTTACTTTCTTTTGGAGGTGATTGAATGTAATTTCATTATTATTTGAGTAAGTTGTATCCATTTTACTCCAGACTATTCTAAACCCTAGGTAGGGTAACCAATGAGTGTATAAAATGCATATCTTTCTATTCCACTCATAAAAACTCTTGAAACTTGGTGGAATGGCTTTTGTTAGTCTATATTTTGGTTTCCCAAAATTGCAAAGGAAGAATATGGGGTTTTCACATGTGGAGGAACACTAAAGGTCTAATATCTTTATGTATCAAATCGAGGGAGCCCTAGTGATTTTTGAAAATTGATGTATGCCATTGGAGGAATGATCCTTAATGTAGGGATTGATGATTTGTGCCATGTGTGGTATGTTGGAGGTGTTAGGACAGATGTTGAGTCCCTTTGAAACCCTGAACACATTTGGAGCATACCTAGTTGCCTAATTAGGCCTATCAAGAAATAGGATAGTCAAATTTAGGAGCCTTCCATACAAAGTAACCCCACTTAGAGAATGTCAAAAAGGGTATCTAGAAATGTCTTTAAATTTTTAATACAATGCCTTCCCTGCAAGTTATGTCCAAAAATCCATGTTTGAAAGGCTACAAGGAAGTATGAGGGTTTGTGAAGGAAAACCCACAATTTGATGAACAAAGGCACTTGTCAGTGGTTGTTTGTGTGTGATAAGAGTTTTTTACCCCTGCTTTGCATCAAAGATACAAATATTTCTTATTGAGTTAGCTCAAAATTATTCATAGTTATGTTGATAAACCAATTTTTCTCACATATTTAAAACCTTGGCCTTGTGAGTGAGATTTTTTTCTATGAAGTGGAGTAGTAATTTTGAGACCTAACAGGTTGTTTGAATTTCTTCAATAGTCTCCTCTTGTGTTTTGATACTTTTTGGTTTTATTCATCTTTTGGTTTTTTTGGAAGGAACCACATTTGTAACAACTATTTCAGATTGAGATACAGAGATTTGTTTAGGTTGAATATCTTCTTGATATTCATTCATTATTTGATCTTTTATTTCCTTAGTTATCTTCATTCATTAAAATATATTCTTAGAATTCTTCAAGTTGGTTGAAGACCTAACTCAATTCAAGGGTTGAAAGAAATAATGTTGGAGATATATGACTGGTTATTTGATGTTGGAATACTAGCTTAAGGTTGATGCACTTTTTGAGAACATAGATTCGATTAAAACAAAATGATTCCCTCATTTATTTATTTTGTTTTATTTTGGCTTAAACTATTTTGAACAAAAAAATTTCAACCAAAATTGTTTGCTCTATGTATATGCCACATGGTTTCTATGTACAATAAAATTGAGAAGTAAGAAAAAATAAAGAAATTGAAAGAATATAAACATGAAATCAAATATAAATCCTATTTATAAAATCCTAATATAAACCTAAAAATGGATGTTGATTTCACCGTGTTTTGATAAGGACATGACTTAGTAACATAACACCTTGATTTGAAAGAGGATGGATTTTGATAGAGTTGGTATGTATAAAATGTTATATATGAAAATGATGAAGGAATGATCCTATTTATAGGTTTTCCAATGAAAAATCAACTAGGAGACGAGGATGAGAATGAATAATTTAGTTAACTAAACTAACTGTGAAGTTAACTCAGCTCAAAAAGGGAAAATTGCACCTTCAAATTCATGAGGAGATAATAATAAATCATTTAGTTCAATTGATACATAGTTGTGAAGAAGTTTTCATTTAAAGATAGATTTGATTAATGCATGAACAAGTTTTGAAATGAAGATTGTCTTGATTGATGGAGTGAAGATTGAGATGCTTAAATGAGACAAACTTAACTAGTTAAAGAAGGATTTGGTTAATGGATGAAAATGGAAATTAGTTCTCATTTCATTAAATAATAAAATATTATTCAATTAAATCGATACATGTGAAAAAATTGAATAATTATTAATACTGATGTGATAAATGGATAAATGATTAATAATTAAAAAATAAATAATGATTATTAATAAATGATTAATTAATGTGATGGTAAACTAATATGATTAAGGAAGTAGGAATAATATGACAATAAATTAATATCAATGCTAAGAGGAATCTTTTTAGTGTCCACATTTTACCACTTTAAAGCCATATTTGAAGTGACATTGTTTCAAAGAAAATAAAATTTGTTGAGAATGGAAATTAGAGAATATGAGAATGATGATGATGGCATGCCCCAATTGGGTAAGAAATGATAATTAAAAAAATGAGATGATTGATGCCCCCTCAAGAGATTATATATGCATAAATTTCATGTGTAATCTCTCAAAAGAAGAGATGTGAAGGAAATGTCAAATCAAATATGGAAAGGGATGGAAGAAAATAATAAAAGATGGATGCAATAAAAATGACTATAAATGAAATGATGATGTGTTGTTATCTTCCATTCAAGCTTAGCAACCCTTATTTACTATAAAAATAGATGTTATGCATCAAGATATATGAGTGTAGCATCGTAAACTATTACCCTTGACAATTTCAAATTATGTTTGGCTCCCTCTTAAGTCTTTGTGCCTAATTATGAGCTTATTTATTATCAATTTATTTTCTATTTTTAGGAAATTACATAAAATATAGGAAATTAAATCTAATACTTATTTAAAAAATATATAAAAATAAAATTAGGGTTGAAATAGGGTGCCCTAGCTCCCCCCTAATTTGACCCTAAAGTTCAAATATTATATTTGCCAGCCTCAATATGTTCATAGATCCAAAATCAATTGTCAACTTGTTATAATGGTTAATGCGAAATATATTGAAACTCATATAAATATAATTTGTTCCCCTCCATTTGAACATTTAAGACCCTCTAAGAAATTTGAATACCTTTTGAGCATCCTAAAAGAAATTAAAGTAATTTCAAGAGAAAAATAAGACAAATATCTATAACATTTTATCAACCAAATCTATATCTACAACACATAAGAAAATTCATGTTTATGCATAGTAAGATGTGTTAGGATTTACAAGCAGGAATGAGGAATTAAATTACCAATTAAGATACAGATTTAAAACACTAAACAATGAAATAGAAATTGACATAAGTGTAAGAATTTTTTTTAACATGGTTCACCCTTTGGGCTACATCCACAAATAACAATAGTCTAGTTTTATTATAACTTCTAGCAATTAAAAATATAAAATAGCCTGCAACAAACTACTGCATTCTGCAACTACAAGCTCTCATGATTTTCACTACTAAAATTACCATGCACTCTACTACATGCTCTCATCACAAAACCCCGATTAGTTCCAATCCAAGTCCATGCACTTTGTTGTAAGCTTTAAGCACCAAACCGTGACTAATCAAATTCCTCATGTGATGTTTTGTTACAAACTTCTTCACAATCTCCATTTCCACGTAGCAAGAAGCTGTTATCGATATATTGAAGAGTTTCAAACCATTTTTCAACCAAAATATATTAGAAAAATTATAGTGAATTATTTATTAAAAATATATGTAATTAATTTGGGGGAAACCATTCCAAGAAAAGTGGCCAAAATATCAACTCCAAAGTTTGATAGGCTCCATACACCAACAAGATGTTTCTTCTTTTATGAGATGAGCCAATTAATTTCAATCCAATAAGAAATTAAAATATGAGTGGTAAGTTAAAAAAAAATCATTTATCATTCATTATTATCCATTTTCCTCTACTCGACCTAGGGTACAATTTATACCATTATCATCATAGTCATTTGTGGAGGTGGAACATGAAAATAAGGTTTGACTAAGGTAAGCCCCTATACGACACAAACCTTCTTCCCTTGTCCTTCTTGAAAATTGAAAGCTTGGAGTGGATTGAATATCTCATAGCATCAAACCATAAGACAAGTATTCAAGCACCTTCTCTCATTGAATGAGGGAAAAGTTCATAATTTGCAAGTTGTCGGACTTTGGATTTGGATTTTCACATTCAAAGGCCTACAAACCCTATTGTACTTACACCTAAATTTAGTTTTGGGAATTAAACATCCTCAAACTAGGGTGCCTAGCACCCCAATCCAATCAAATCAACCTCAAATTTACATCACATGTGCACCTCTATCTACACTGCCCAAATTTACTTTCAGTTATTGTATTTATGTTTTGTATTTTTTAGAATTTATGATAGTCCCTCTCTTTAGTCTTAATTTACCTAATTGTAAATATCATTCTCAATCATCTCATCATCAAATCACCACACAAAAGGGGACCAAAACCCTGACCAGTTGTTCTGGCTCTAATTGAGGACAATAGCCAAACAGTTTGTCTTGGTCATTTTTGTGTCCCTCAATATCCATGGTGGAATGTGCGATTTAGGTTATTTATTAACCTTAGATCCCATTTCACCATATCACATTTTGGTGAACTTGACGTCTCCTAAACTTGTAATTCTTTGATTTATACATCCTTTATTTTGTAACCTAATTGAATATTAGGTTTATTTGAAAGGCTTGTGCATGCATGCCATGTTGTAATTTTGAAAGGAAATTATTCTAACTCATTATTCCTTGCATAAATCATAGAACATAAAGTATAATTTTTTTTCTTCTTATTAAGACAATTGTCATAATCTTGTATAATCCTATCTCACATTTCTCATATAAGCAAGGCCTCTTGTACATTTGTAAATCATAGAGGTATGTAATATCATTGGTCTATTGATTATTTCACAATATTGGCATCCTTAATCATAGTAAGATGTTTCATTTCTCTACTCACTTGGGGAAGGTTGTATTTTATTATGAAGGTCATCTTGGAGCATGTGAGCTAATTTTTAGCTCCAACATAGTATCAAAGCTCCAATTTTGTGAACTCCTCAGTTGTGAGGGTGATTTGGGCATGGGATTTTTTTTGGATGTATTTTGGTGCAAAAAGGACCTAACGATTGAGTCCAAAAAGCCCAAAATCCCTATTTTTATTATAATACTTCATATTTTGGCAATAATTTTTTTAGCAATTTTTTATTTTTTGTGTAACTATCTTAAATTTGACGACCAAATGACTGTCATCAAGGATTTTCTTCAATTCAATAGCGAAATGACTGTCATCAGAGATTGTTTTAAATTAGATATTCAAATGAACATCATCACACAAAAGTCTTAAATTTTACAACCAAACAACCATCATCAAGGTCCCTTCTTTACTTCTCAATCCCAAATTGATAAATTTTGTTCTGGAAGCCATAAATTTTGACTCGAGCATCAAATTTTGGCAAAAAATATATAATAGGAAATTTGGTTCCAAGAAGTTTCTAGTGGTGCAGGTCTCATTATCAACTTTTTTCTATTGGTGAGTTTTTTTAAGTTACATATCCCTTTCAGACCTCCAAGGTCATAAATTTTGGCCTAGATCTCTAATTTTTGTGGTTATTACAAAATTGGAAAGGTATTGAGGAGATTTACTATTGTGTCCATGCAATTTTTCTAGATTCAAACCCCCGTATGTTTTATTTAGTTTTTGTATTTATATTGCATTATCACTAATTACATGGACATCTTGACACTTGGAGAGGTTAGTCTCTTTGGGAGGGATTCATTTTTAGTATTCATCATATTTTAGGATTTCTAATTATTGTTAAAGCTTGTTGTCTTTGCAATTTTAGATATAGTAATACTTCATTGTGTTTTTCATTTCATCCTTCTTTGATAATCTTCAAAAGGGGAAACTATAAATAATCAAGAGATGGCATCATAATATATCTCCATTAGCTTCATATGTTGCCACATTTGTGTGGTCTTGTTCTCCTCCAAGTACACCTAGTAATAAATTTTCTTGGAATTGGAAAAGGGATAAAGTCTTAGGAGTTATTGCTATGCATGTTGATGATAAAAACTTGAATATTATTATTCAGTTTGAGTTTCCTCATGCTCTTTAGACTAAAATTTGGGATATATATGGAGATCTTGATACTCAGCCATTCCCAGATGAGCCTGTTTCAAACTATCTTGTTCCTCTTCATGTTTTAGATAAGATGTTGATATGACTATGATAATATTCCAGTGGTATCTAATTGTGCTCAAATCCTCAATAATTTTCAAAATAAAATTTGAACACAAGTGTTCACTCCCATGATCACATATTTTATTCCCACTTTCACTCCTCTGATCATAACATTTGCTACACAATATAGTAATGGTCTTAACACTAGTTTGGGGCTCTTATGTGGGAATCCTTTTATTTTTTCCACCATCTAGCACACCCCCATTTACTTCTCCAAATGTCAATCCAATCTCCAATCTTCAAAATAATAATCCACCCATCATTCACAATAGTCCTAGACATTCTAGGAACTATCAAAACATGTCACCAATTGATCCATCATAAAACAAATCTTGCAAAATATTTCCTCATTACAAAAAAAAAAATTCCAACATGAATCAAATTCAATCCCATTCCAACCCTCCAACGTACCTTACCCATATCCTAAAAACACCAATGCCACAAAACATTAAAATACCACATTTTGAGAAATATAGTGGCAAGGGAGATCCTAATAATCATGTATCTACATTTACTGCTCTATGTAGTGATTCCATCTTTGAAGATTTTCTCCTAGAAAAAATTTTTATCTAGTCATTGAAAGACATGACCCTAGATTATTTTTTCTCATTACCCAATAATGCAATCATGTCTTTTAACAACTAGTAAACAAATTCCTTCAACACTTCTAAGCAAACATTGGACCCCAAGTCACATTAACTGAATTGGTTCACTATAAACAAGGATATAAAGAAAAAGTGACTAATTCCATAAGGTGATACCAAGCCCTCTATTTTCAAATTTCATATTCCCTCCTGGATGTTGATATATAATGCGTCTTTATTATAAATTTATAACCAAACATTTGGGATACAATTATTTTAATGATATACCCTTCATTTATACATCTATACATGACTCTTCATCACTATCAAATATCAGTTAGCCAATATGAGGTTTCATCCTCATCAACTCCTAAGGATCGATACGAAGTCATTCTTGCATTAGCTATTATATTAACTATTATATTATTATATAATATACCATTATATATTATAAATCAAATTATTTATTATATTTAAAACTGATGTAGTGTCCCTCCGCTTCGGTCGTCTTGGATCTTGACCTACACAAAAATATCCATATATTTTCTCATTGGATTCTCTTTGGGGAAGATTCCCGTACCTTTTTGCCTTGTGTTATATCAACCTTTGCAATCCCTATTCTTGTACTTTCATTTTTACTTCTGGTAAGTTTATATCATCCTTATGCTTTGATTATTTAGTGAAATATGTTTCTAATTAAAGTTTAGCTCAAGTTTGTATTCAACTAGCAATTGTGGCTGAAGATGTAATGGGTTTTCTAATAGAGTACATATGTAAAATATTATGGTTTTACTATAATTTTATTGATATCTTAAGGGGATATGATTAAATCTATATTGTGATTCAAATAGATTAAAGAAGAAACTAATTGCATAATGTGTTAAGAAATAGATAAATATTAATTTCTAATTAAATTAATAGTATAAATCCAAAACATCAAAATGGATCCTTGTCATCTGGATGTTTGGCATTATATGGAATATGAGGATGTTAATTTTAAACCCTGTGATAATACTTTTAAGGTAAAGTTATTCTTATGTCATAATAGTTAATGGAATGACAAGAAATGCTAATGGTCACATTATCAATTAAGTAAATAAATTTGACCTTAGAAAATCTTCATGGAAGTCAAGGTATATGTGACTGGTAAATACCAGATAGGAGCTTAATAAATATTATGGTGTATATCTCATGTGAACTAAACTTAGCATATATGGATGTCAAGAAAATAGGAGTCAACATGAAGAGTTCAAGATGAAAACTAAAGTTAATTTAGTTGTAAATCGAAGAGGGCCTTCTGTGATTTAAGGAATTGTAAATAGACCTATTATTAATCAAGCAATGAGATAACTATAACAATATCGCTAATTTCAATATTAATAATAAATGAGATTAAAATTGTAAATCATATTCACATTGACAATAAAGTTCCATTATTTATTTATATTAAATTAGCAACATAATATTATCCTTAATACTATTATGGAGGATTAGGAATAATTTAAATAAGTTTTTAACCCTTGATTCTCAATAATTAATTATGGGAAAACACTCCACTGCTTGAAAGGTGAATGCTAATGATAAATTCCTAAAAGCTTAAAAAGATAAAATATATGTTAACCTTCCCGTGCATGTAGCTTGCCATAGCGCCACAATATCCCTTCACGTGGCTTTCTCAAATTCTGGAAGAGCAAAAATTTGTGTTTACGTGGCTGTTTATACCAAGCCAGGAGGCTGTAAAAACAGCTGGCGTACCTTGTCTAGGAGGGGGGAAGGAGCTTGGTCACCAGTGCGATCTCTAAGCATGGAAAAACATTCATTGATATCTAAAATACACGGCAAGTTTAAAACTGTGTAAATGGTCACTCGAGTGGTGGAATAGTTCTGGTTATGGGTCGCTCAGGCTTGTTGCTCTTGGGGATACAACCTTCTTTATTCTGGACCCTTTATTCGCATTTAAGGTATGTAATACAAAATGTAGTCTCTGGGCGTCGAATTTAAATGTCTGTTTTTTTTATCTGTTGGTTGCTATGACAAGTGGTTCCTTAATAAAAATCAAGTACTAAAATTTGCTTATACGGTGCTCTCTTATCATCTCGAGTTGTTAAAATTGATTTCCCCTAACATGGATTTCATTCGATTCTTTTTTGAAACTGAAGTTCTATTTGTGGTTTTATAATTCAATCTTTTTTTTTTTTTTTGTAATTAATGGTTAATAAACAATGCCAGTTGTCATTGTTATATCAATAATGGGGCTTATTCCCTTTATAATTATCCTTGCAATGCCTGGACCTTTTCTTTTGCGCCAGCCAAAGTGTTTGACTGTAAATATGCGTTTCATTATTTGAGATTGCGTAAATTTTAATGTCATATATTCCCACCGTGAGTAAATAGAAAGAAAGATTATATGCCCGATACTAATTGGTTTGGGCTCCATTTTGAACGCCATTTAGGTGGTTGGTAAGTAACTAAATTATCAAAAAAATATAATAATAATATTACTATTTTTTTTATTGGGAGGTTTATCTTCACCAAGACTGGCTTTTATCATGGATAAAATGTCAGTATTATTAGCTTTCTATCCTTTAACATTATCATTGATGGCATCTAAATAGAAATATTTAACATAGGATTTAGGGAAGATTTCGTATTGGTAAAAATCGTTATCTAAAAAAATCATACTAAATTTAAAGTTAAAAAAAAAACGTTATCTAAAGAAAATCATATCAAATTTAAGTTAGGGAATCTTTCAACCGGAAGGTAATTCTAATAATCTTTTTAAAGAAAAAATAAATAAAGGATTTGGTGGGGTGGGGGTCCACGTGACTCTTAAAAGTTTAAGGAAAAGGTGTAATAAGTTTTAAATTAGGATTTAAGAAATTAAGAGATATAAATTAATTATATTTATTAGATTTCTTTTTAGATTTGTTTTATTTTATGAAAATTTAATTTACTATTATTAATTTAAAATAAGTATTGTTAATTTATTCATTATTTTATTATTAGAATTATATGTAGATAATTAGAAACTAATAAAATTTATATAGGTCAATATAAATTAATTTTTGAGGAAACTATAATAGTTATAGTATTAGCATTAATTATTGAGATATAATATTAGTATTTTAAAATGTTATATGAATGTAAAAATTTTAAGGGTATTCGCTCTTTCATAGACTCAAATACCATATAATGATACTTAGTTTTATTTTTATCTTGTTGGCGTGATAATAAAATATATATATATATATATATATATATATTTATATATATATATATATATATATATATATATATATATTGTTATAATATTTTAGGTTGATGGTATGAATTAATTTAATGCTTTGTGAGGATGGTAATAAGGAAAGCAATTAAAGAAATAAACAAAATTTATTCGTTGATATAGATAAAATGTTTTAGTTAAAATAGGGAAAGGATCTAAGTAATTAAATAGAATGTATGTGGTAGATAGAGGGTAAAGAGTAAAGTTAATTAATTCGTGAAATATATCATCATGTATTGAATGCAAGTTATTACCTAATTAGGTTATCTATCATTATGGATATGGTGGGGGGTAAAAATGAGTGTCATGAATATTGGGCAAGTACATTTAATTAGTTTTAAAATTACAAGTTATTTAAGTTAAGCATATTTACAAATTCCTTACTATTAGATTGTGATTTGTGTATAATTGTCTATGTTGGATTTAAATTAGATTTATTTAGGGTGGAGTCAAATGTTAGATTTTAATTAAATCTATGAAGTTTAAAAGTAAACAAATGTACATATTACATTTTAATTAAATTTATTTATTTGAAGTAAACCAAATATGCTACACCTTATTTAAATTTATTATTTTTGAAATAGCAAATAGATATGTTTCATTTTTTTAATGTTAATTATTTTGAAGTAAATAAAGGTATATTTAGGAATCTTAAATTAAGAGAGATCTGAAGGTTTACCTACTGTAGGGTTTTATAATGCTTATCTAATTAAAATATTTTATGGTGGAAATGCATTTTAATATAGTTAATTATTTAATTACTCCTTACACTATCTTTATTAAGATTGGATTGTGTTCACGTTGAGTAAATGAAGGTTTATAGTTCACCTTGAGCATGTATGGATAGTTATCTATTATTTTGAATACTCTTTGGGATTGATTCGTTATGCATGTTAGTGGTTCCATGTTGATCATGTTTTCCTCTTGTTTGTGTCATTATTGAGGGAAACCCATTTTATGTTGAATTACCCCATGATTCAACCTTTGTGTTTCCATTGATCGTATTCTTATTTTAGGTTCTCATGGGTGTACTCTATTCTATGATTTTTTTTACCTTAGTTATGACTTTGAGTGAGATGGTTCATGCCTTGCAAACGCATTCATTAGTGATTTTTATGCTTGATACATCCCTTGTTTTTCATTCGTTTTCCTCTGAAAGCAGTCACCATGTAAGTGGTCATTGGGGTTGTTGTATGTTATGTTTTGGTTGACCTTGTGGTTTGGTCCTGTGATTGTTCTACTTGTTTGTCTTGGTCGTGGGTCATTTCTTGTCATCTCCTAGCATGGGGGGGTGGTCCTTCGGGTCCACATGGTCGGGTGGAATGTGCTATGCACTCCATTGGGTTCCAAGGTTGAGTTTGTGATGCAAAAGTGGATGCAGAGTTTCCAGAGCTTCACGTTGTTGAAGAATTTTCCTCACCTTGTACCTTAATCTTCATTGATGTAATTGTTCTTGTACTTGATGTACTCTTCCCGTTGTTATAAGGGAAGCATTATGTAATGTAATAATGTAATTATGATGTGTTGTGTTGGAACTGTAAAATTTTGAAAATTTTACAGTTGTTTATATTCATGAGTTTCCAAAGAAGTCCATACCATAAGCACAAGAATCCTCTCTTCATAACATATTTTCCCATATTCTATCATGTGGTCCCATAGAATTCACCTGGCCCTGAGCATTTAAATGTATAAACCATATCGGTGTAACATGATGAAGGTCTCACCGATCCATAAAGCATTTTTATACTAACGTATGTCTTTTTGCAGTCTATCGGCAAGAGATCAGGATTATCTTACCGATAAAATTTTATTTGGTAATACACATTGGGTAGACACAGTTCAGAGTCTCAGCGAAAGAAAGATCCTATCGGCAAGATAGTATGCATTGGGATAAGTCATACCGAGCCTATGCATGTCTTACCGATGAAGCACAAAAGTGACATGTCACCCAGACAAGAGTCGTTGGTGTAATGTCATGGAGTATTCACTTGGTCTTAGCGAAATGTTCAGAGGAAGTTTTACGTCGTTGTCATCGGGATGAGGTCAGGGAGTCTTATCGACCCCTATGTCACAACGATAAGTGTTGTATTGGTAAAGACTTGGTGACACATTTGGAGGGATTGGTCATTGGTGAGACTGGCTTCATCGGTGAGAGCTAAGAGAGTCATACCGAGTGTTGCTTCATCTGTAGGAAAATTGTTAAGTCTTGGCGATCAGAAAATGAACCGAAGGAGATGTCTCGACAAGACACAAAGTAAGTTGTGGAATGTTTTTTCGACCCCCTAAGTCACAATGATACTCGAGATTGAAGGCACAGAGCGTCGGGGAGACTCAGAATGTCGGTCAAACTACAAGACATCAAAGCGATATATAGTTTGTGGTAGTCAGAGAGACTCAAGGCATCAGCGGAACTACATGATGTCTTTGCTGGTGTCTAATGAATGCTAGTAAAATCCCGAATAGATGGATCACCCAGGATTTGAATACGAATGGATGTGACTTTTCATGTGGCCAATATATAAATGCCCATTTTTTACAGTGAATGAGGGAGAGCAGAGATAACGAGTAAAAAATACAGTAGGATACATAATGTTTACAATTTTGAGACTATCATGCATGTTTGAAACAACAGAGATTTCAATTGAATTCATTTGATGTGGTGACATTTTTTTGGTATCAATTGTTTGTTGTGTTAATTGAAAGTATTGTTGAAGTTGTCTCCAAGGTTGATGTTTTCTAATTGTTTAAACTGATATATCAAGGATATTTTTTAGTTTATCAGTGCACATTTGTTGTATCTGTATGATTGGATTAATTGGTTCTTTCAAGGAAAGATTAAGTCATTTTATTCAGTCATAGTAATTAGGAAATCTCATTTGGATCATTAAGAAGAACTCAGTAGTCACATCCTTGCATGTTTATACCAGTTATAAACTTAAAATTGTATGCCAAACAATTTGAGTATCTGCCAAAAAGAAGTTATTCATTTCATATTTTCATATAGTATGCATTGGGATAAGTCATACCGAGCCTATGCATGTCTTACCGATGAAGCACAAAAGTGACATGTCACCCAGACAAGAGTCGTTGGTGTAATGTCATGGAGTATTCACTTGGTCTTAGCGAAATGTTCAGAGGAAGTTTTACGTCGTTGTCATCGGGATGAGGTCAGGGAGTCTTATCGACCCCTATGTCACAACGATAAGTGTTGTATTGGTAAAGACTTGGTGACACATTTGGAGGGATTGGTCATTGGTGAGACTGGCTTCATCGGTGAGAGCTAAGAGAGTCATACCGAGTGTTGCTTCATCTGTAGGAAAATTGTTAAGTCTTGGCGATCAGAAAATGAACCGAAGGAGATGTCTCGACAAGACACAAAGTAAGTTGTGGAATGTTTTTTCGACCCCCTAAGTCACAATGATACTCGAGATTGAAGGCACAGAGCGTCGGGGAGACTCAGAATGTCGGTCAAACTACAAGACATCAAAGCGATATATAGTTTGTGGTAGTCAGAGAGACTCAAGGCATCAGCGGAACTACATGATGTCTTTGCTGGTGTCTAATGAATGCTAGTAAAATCCCGAATAGATGGATCACCCAGGATTTGAATACGAATGGATGTGACTTTTCATGTGGCCAATATATAAATGCCCATTTTTTACAGTGAATGAGGGAGAGCAGAGATAACGAGTAAAAAATACAGTAGGATACATAATGTTTACAATTTTGAGACTATCATGCATGTTTGAAACAACGGAGATTTCAATTGAATTCATTTGATGTGGTGACATTTTTTTGGTATCAATTGTTTGTTGTGTTAATTGAAAGTATTGTTGAAGTTGTCTCCAAGGTTGATGTTTTCTAATTGTTTAAACTGATATATCAAGGATATTTTTTAGTTTATCAGTGCACATTTGTTGTATCTGTATGATTGGATTAATTGGTTCTTTCAAGGAAAGATTAAGTCATTTTATTCAGTCATAGTAATTAGGAAATCTCATTTGGATCATTAAGAAGAACTCAGTAGTCACATCCTTGCATGTTTATACCAGTTATAAACTTAAAATTGTATGCCAAACAATTTGAGTATCTGCCAAAAAGAAGTTATTCATTTCATATTTTCATTTGACTCCATACACCCAATAAGGCACTAGTCTCTACTATTTCATTATTTAATTTCATTCATTTTTACATATGAACACATTATATTTAGCCTTAATATTGCTTATACAATTTATACCAAAATAAAACTCATTTATAAACTCCCATTTGCCAGTGTGGGTAAATTGCTTTAGGAAATGAACAAAGGTCAAGTTTTCTTTATTCAAATAGGTATACCCGCCTAGGTCTAGCAGCACCTAAAGAGAAGAAGGTTCAAATCATTTGGCCTTGTCTATTACCCTGAAACGTTGTGAGAGCTTGGCAACCTCTCGTGGTTCAAACCTGCGTTTTATAGAGCTAACATGTTGTATCTATGGAAATATGCTCCACAATTGTATTATTTGAACTATGATTTAAATTGTAATAAAATGGTGTATCATTTCTCCTCCCTATTAATTATGGATGATTGTATGATATCATAATGTAATCTTGGATTTACTTTCTTTCATTTTGATAAAAGTTTAGGGTTTGTAATGACCGTCTCGTGTACCCTAGAGGACGTAGATGACTTTGAAAATGTATAATTTATTTTCATATTAGGAATGTACAAATTTATCTTATGCAATGTTGTCCTTTCAAAAAAAAAAATTTGTGATGTGTTTGTTATCCTTTGGGGTTCACATGGCAGAGCGTTACAACTAAACTCTATATATATAAAAAAAAAACATAATAATTAAAACCTAAGGGAAAGGATGGCGTAATGTTAAAACATATTAACTATTTATTATATATTGTTACTAGTAACAATATTCTTAACCATCTAAAACTATTAGGTCACATATACCCTTTTTTTTATTGTTAAAAAGTTATATTTTATTTTTGAATTGGTGTGGATATTGATGAAAAAAAGACATTTACTTACATGGATAAACTTTGTTATACAATTACCTCATTCAAATGATGTATAATTATGGCTAATATAAGCAATTATTTTATTTTGTATACTGTTGATAGTCAACCCCATGATGTGGACCCATCTAATTAAACTTTATTCCTCAATGTATTATTACATTTGGCACTATGCCTTCTCTTTTTCTAAAGACTCTCACATTGACCTTCAAAATAATATAATAAACATATTGTAAAACCCTTTTTGAAACCTTATTTTCAGGCTGCAGCTCGCCAAAAATGCCAGCGAGGAAGAGTTTGGAAGAGCGGGAATTGATAGTGGCAGGGAAAGTAGGAAAAAACAGTGAAAAATAGATGGAAAAACAATGAAAAACAACCACGAAAAATGGAGGCGTCACGTGCGTTGGTAGTAAAAGTGGAAAAAAATGATGAACAAATGAGATATGTTTAACCCCCTTGCAAGGTCTCTCCAATATTTTCAACCATTCGGCGTAAAAAAAAAATTTAGCACTCTCAAATAGAAAATAAAAATTTCATCAAAATAAATTCACCTCCTTCCAATAACATTTAAACACAATTTTTTTGTTGTGGCACCCTCACCAACAACTGCATATCAGTTCAAACCAAGAGATCAAAAAATTTCACAACTACCAAACTCTCTTCATTCCATTATGATTCAATTTATTAATAAGAATGTTATCCAACTTCCTCTTATTCATCCTATAGACACCACCAAACCTTTACCTCCTCATTATAATGCAAAAACATTTTTTCAATATCACCATACACCTAGACATGATACTGAGTGATGTATGTGTCTTAAGCACCAAGTTTAAGACCTCATTGAATCTAATGTCATCTAATTATCAGGTATGAATGATAAAGGAAATAAATTAGTTGCACCTCCTAAAAAAAAATTACTTTTTTTTACCAACCAATTACCTAGCCACTCTGCTAACCTTGTAGAACAATCTAATGTTGTGACTGAGAATATACCAAAACCTAATTTAGTCAACATGATAGATGTCTATCTTCTCCAAGACCAACCTAAACTCCTACTTGATATCACCTCCACTCATATTGATGCTTCTATACATGCACCTAATGGTCCTCTCTACATTACTAGTAGAATTAATGATAAACCCACACATGGAATAATCATTGATCTAGTATGCTTAGTGAATGTGATCATACAATAATTTCTTTATATACATGAATTATATATGAACATCCTAAAATGTTAGTGACAGTACCTCCTAAAAGGAAACAATATATTTTTTGAATCTCTTTGTCTCCTATTGTTTCCCAACCTTTGGTGGCTCCTTTTGTTCCCCCTACAAGGGAATACAAGGAACTAATGTTGGAAAACACCCCAATTCCCCCTCCATAAGCTCATGTTCATGCACAAATAAATCAAAATGTAAAGGAACACAAGAGAATATTTCATGCTATATCTCATCAACTTATTGAAGGCAATAAATCTTCACCTAACATTCCCTTGTCCACACAACAAAAATTCTAGTGAGATTCATCACACCCATCCATCTTTGAAATCACTTGACTCCACTCCACCTTCATCTCCAGACCATGAAATTGAACCAAGCCATGAAATTCAACCAAGCCATGGACTAAAAATATCTCCACCTTCCTCGCCATAGAGTCCAAAAGATACTCACATGGTTGACAGTGCTCAAGATCACGTCGATAACACTAGCATAAAACTCACTGTGGTATGTTCTAACACTAATTCAGATGATAACATGAATGAACAAAAATAATATTATAATGAAATTTCCCTTATGTTTGTACAATAAATGAATTTAATTGGGGGAAAATGTGATGATCCTTCTTCAACAAGTGATCCAACACATGTTGAGCCTAGTATTTCTCCTTGTACTACACTCATTGTAGTCCCTTTAACATATTATTTACCTTGCATTTATAATGAGAAATATTTGGATGCAAAAAATTTTCTTAGATCATCTTGCATGTGTGGTACACCTTGTTTCTTTGTGTTCTTCTTGTACGTAATGTGGCACCCCTTAATGTGTTGCTTGGTGTGTATTTATGTTTGTTATTTTTCTTGGATGACTCTTAATGTTATCCTTTGCACAAGGATACAAAGAGAATGAATCTATTGTGGAATTCTTCTATGAGTACTATCCATTCTCATTCTTGTTATAAATGCCTTTTTTATTCCTTTTGGGAATGATGCAAAGAGTTGGGACATTTATGTCTCTTCTCTATTGACCCAAAAGTAGGTTTTTATGTGATATTCCTCGCTATTCCTCGCAAGTATTGATAGATGCACAAGTATTTGAGGAATGATGTCAATTTGAGAAATGATCATTGTGATATTTATCATTTATCATTCATACTAACCCTAGATCTTTGACTCCCTTATGTGATCTCATTTTTATGATTTGTCTTTGTGGCATATGGATCTTATATATCATTTTGCAAATATTGTTGTTTCTACCTTAAAGGAAATTGCTCCTAGTAGGTGTTAGCAATTACTTTAAGGTGGGGGCATACATTCCACTATGTGCTTCAATTTGCTCACACATCATGAACCTAGTGATGATGTCATGACATATTGATAATATTTGTAGCATCTTATTATAGTTATTTAGAGAACAACACGTTTTGCCTATAATTCTTGATATAGTTGACATGAAAATCACTATCCTGCATGTTTTCATTTGCTAACCTTTAAAAACTCACCTAGTGAATACTAGACTTCACTAGCCTATGGTGTTTCTTGTGGAGCTCACCTAGTGAATATTGGACTTCACTAGCTTGTGGTGATTTTTCTTATTCATGAGCCACCTAGAAAATACTAGACTTTTCTATCCCATGACTTGTGGATGTATTTTGCTATAGATCCTAGTAAGAATCTATAGGTCTTTCTAGTCTATGATGTCATACCCTTTTTGTGTCCTTTGCATGCCTCATGTTTTCCTCATGTTTGCATCATGTTTTCTCTATGTTTTCTTTATGTTTGCTTCATTTATTTTGTTTGTTTGCTTTGTGTCTTCCTTTTGTATGTTTTGAGTCTTTTTTGTTGCATCGTGTCTTATGTGTGTGTGTATTCTTTTATCTTGACATTGTTGTTTGGTTGGATCTTGAGTCTGGTGGCTAGCACATCCCCTATCTTAGTGTCATCTTACCACTTCAGTGTCATGACGAAAGGACCATTTTTGGCTTCTCCATACTTTAGTATGAGTATGAGCATAATTTCATACCCTCACTAAAGTGGGGCCTAAATGTAGCATTGTAAATTTTCACCCTTGAAAATTTCACATTATCTTTGGTTCCCTCCTAAGTGCTTGTGCTTAATTATGCTTATTTTTTACTTGTTTAATTGTCATTTTTGGGAAATTGCATAAAATCTAAGAAATTAAATTAAATGTTTATTTAATGAATATCTAAAACTCAAAATAGGGATAGAATAGGGGGCCTAACTCCCCTATCCCAACTATTCAGGCCCTATATTCAAATATTATTATTGGTCTCAATGTTCATAAATCCAAAATAAATTATCAGCTTATCATAATGATTAATGTGAAATATGTTGAAACTTGTATCTCCATTTGTATATCTAAGACCTAAGAAATTTGAATATCTTTTGAGCATTTGAAAAGACTAAAGAAATTTTAACAGAAAAATAAGCAGAATATCTACAACACTTTATCAACCAAATCCATGTTTACAACACATCATAAAATTCATGTTTATGCATAGTAATATGTTTCATGTTTTATTTTTTTATTAGAGTGAGTACTAACACTTGCAGGATTTTCAATCAACCTTCAATTCATCCTTATATGAGATGATACAATTGACTTCAGTCCAACAAGGAATGCATATCACAGTGGTAAGTTACAACATTGTCATTTATCATTCATTTTTATCCATTTGCCTCTGCCTGATCTAGGGTATGTAATTTATACCATTATCATCCTTTCCATTTGTGGAGGTGGAAACACCAAAATGGGGTTTGACTGAGACAAACCTCTATACAACACAACCCTTCTTCCCTTCCTTCTTACAGGTTATAGGTTTGAAGTGGATTAAAGTGGGTTGAATATCTCAAAGCATCAAACCATACGACAATAATTCAAGCACCTTCTCTAATTGAATTAGGGAAGGGTTGATAATTCATGAATTGTCAGACTTTGGATCTAAATTTCCATAGTCAAAGGCCTACAAATCCTGTTGTACCTACACCTACTTTCAAAGCTGGAAATTCAACATCCTTTGACTAGGGTTCCTACTACCCCATTCCAGTCAAATTAGCCTTAAATTTACATCATAGGTGCACTTTTGTCAGCACTACCCATATCTACTTTCAGTTCCTCTATTTTTGTTCTATATTTTTAGAATTTGTGACAATACCTCTCTTTATTATTAATTTACCTAATTATAAATATAAATACCAATCCTCTCATCATCAAACCACCACATAAAAGGGGATCAAAACCCTAACCAGTTGTTCTAGTTCTTCCTTGAGGACAATAGCCAAATATTTTCTCTTCATCATTTTTGTGTCCCCTAATGTCCCATGGTGGAATGAGTGATTTAGGTTAGTCATTAGCCTTAGATCACATTTAACCATATCACAATGAGACCAAGCTAACAATGTATCTAATTCATGGAGTGAATCTCAAGAAAACAACAAACAAGAGGATGCCTGAACACTCACAAGTAATTTGATACTCTTGATGGGTCCATGATGAGATTATCATCAAACACAACACATAGAAATAAAAGACCTTGCCCCAATGTATACCAATCAAAGCACACCATGATATGAAATTATATTGGCAACCTTGAGTAGGTATAATATAGGTCAAAATATAAACAAAAAGAAAGATCAAAATATTGAAAATATAAACCAAAGAAAAATACAAGCAACTATTAACTAACACATAGTAGTAATATCTTATGCCAAGGTTTAGAAAGGCTAAAGAATGGATTTGGATCATGTTTCATTTTGAGATGGAAACATCCCATATAAGATAAGTGATGGACTAAAAGGATATTTTCATGATTGAAAAGGATGGAAATGAATCTATGAACTATCAAGCTTGATGTAGGTTTTTATTGTTTTACATTGAAAGTGCACATTTCAAGTGTATTTTTTGAAGGTTTTAAAGAACATGTTTGATGTTTGGTGCCTATATTTATGTTTAATGATGGGGTGATATATACTATAAGGACCATGAAAATTAAAATTAATGAAAGATACACACAAAAAACCAACCATGCATGTACGACATTACAAATACAAACTTGATATTCCCCTAGTTAAGATGGAAACCAATTGATTGATTGACGATTATGATGACGATATTGTTGATATATGAAGGATACATCCAAGAAATAACACAAGAATGGGGAAAGACATAACTTGATGATGATTATGGGACTAAAATGGATTATGGTTTGCAACAAGGCTAGGAATAAATTGAAGGGATGTTTTGGATGATGCACTAGAATACGTAGCAAGATTATCTAGATTAAGATTGTTGTATTTGGATGGATTAATTTTGGGATTAGATAGATTACAAAGGGATGTTTGGATAGGTGGAATAGATTGGATGTTTGGAACGAATGATAAGGGAAAGCCAAGACATGTGAGAATGATAAAAGGATAAGGAACTTATTAGGTAGAGGATGGGAGGATGATTGGGATGTAATCTCTAAGGAATATGTCACTATGAATAATATGTATTCTCCAAGATATGGGTTGGATAGTACTTTTTAGTCATTTGTGTGATGTTTGATGGTGCATAGAAAAAGGATGCAAATATCTAGAAAAAGGATGCAAATATCAAGAGTTTTCCATAGCATGTTTTAATTGTGCCCCAGTCCTTATCAAGATCAAGGTAGGCAGGGAAGTTGGATGAAAATGATGTGGATTAGATGGATGGTCATGTAATTATAAAAGGTATGAAGGATAATATAACTTTCCCCCAAGTTTAATTATACATAGAGATAATTGATCTTATGAATGAATCTTGTTTTCTAGGTATTAATCATGGCACTTATCCAAGATGTAGTGCCTCTCCGCATTTGTCCTTCATGACAATTGGGTAAGTCGTTTGGTTGATTTGTGTGTCACAATGGGTTTGTTAGTTTACATTTATTAATGGATTTTGAATGATGTGATTAAGTTAATATCTAGCCTAGCCTCGATTAATCTACTTAATTAAATTAAATTAAATTTATATGGTAACTTAAATTAAATTGGAAATAATATTTTGCTAGGTATTCAATCTGAACCTTAGTGCAAGTATTTATTTTATTTTATTTTTATGTGAGTTCAAACCTTGGGTCCATTTGAAGTACCTTACTCACAATTCTTAGTGACATGCGCATAAGTCAAGTGGTGTAAGGAAGATGCTTCTAGCTATTGTATTATATCTTATGATTAATACTCTAATGGTTAAATGTTAGACTCATTAATTACCTAAACTTAGTTCAAATGAACTATATGGGTCATTGTACCATATCAAGAAAAGATCTAGTATTAATTGTTTGGTCAACGGAGCTAATTACATTGCTTGTGTAAGGTTGGCACTTGACTTTAAAATTTTCGTCTAAGAGGTATTGGTGATAATGCCAAGGGAAATTACCAACCTAGAATTTATTATCGTCAATAATAAATGTGATATTGTTATAGTTAGTAAGAATCAAATCGGAATGAAGTAAATACTATATGAATTAGATTTTTCTAAGAAAGTCGGTTATCCTATCATAGTTCTCTTAATTATGCACTTAGGCACTATATCACTATTAGAGTGCATTCTTGAAGAATCATCTCTAGAAGTCTTAGTCATATTATGGTTCTTACAAATTCATAGTAAGATATATATTTATTAATATAGAGATATTTGCATACCTAGGTTTATTGATTACACTATAGATTCCATAATTAAATATTTAAGTGAGCCCACCAAACTATTAATAATTGCATTATTAAAGTTAATAAATTATTAGCAAAGAATAGTAGAATAGTAAGGTACTAATATTTATCGCTTAATATTTATCGCTTAAATTAGTTAGTAAGATGTAAATGAATTAATGATTATAATAATTGTTTTTAGATTATTAATTGTATCATTAATCAATTTTAATAAATAATATTTATTTTTGTTTATTTATTAATAAGGATTTTTATTATTCAATTTTGATGAGAAAAAATAAAAAGGATTAAAATGTTAATGATTTCTTTTATAAACTATAGTTAAATATTAACATGTTTATTTGATTTTGATGATACTTTCAAGGAAGATGGTAAAATAATTTTTTATTTCTAATAAGAGGGTATCCCATGAGTAATATTGTGATGAAAAGCAATTTAAAATATATAATAAATAAAACTTTTAAAAAACATCTAATACAATTACACCTGCCACTTGCTCTTTTTTTTCTTTTTTCTTTTTTTTCGGTTGGGTTAACCTAGGAGGTATCCCGCCCGAGCACTCGTATCATCATGCTATAGGGCTTTTGCGACCCCGCCACAGCGACTCCCCCAATCCTTACCTTGGGCTTACAAACTGCCAAGTTGGGGACCAAGAAAGGCGAGCGGGGGGCAGACTAGTCCTCCTAAGGGTACCCTCCACCTTGCTTCATGCATTCTTTCCAGCTTTCCACGTGCCTTGTCTTTACATCCACTTTCTGCATGCTCCTCTAGGTGGTACTTCATCCTAAAAACTTGGTTTTTGGAGGAGGCAGGGGAAGTCGAGATGCATTAGGGGCTTGCAGGGAGAAATGTGCAAAGTCTGGAGGTAAGTTACCTACCGATTGCATTTGCTTGAAAGTTTCTTAAGCCGTGGCAACAAATCCATTCTGGGTGTATCTTTCGATCATCACACTCCATGAGAATCACTTTTCCTTAAGGCATTCTGATAATAGTTCACACGCCTTGTTTATGCACTGCACTTTGCATACATGTCTGCCAGGGCTATTGCAACTACAACATCTGACAAATTCCTCTATCCTTCTTGCTTTGCTCGACGCCCTTAACCTGTCACAAAGCTTTCATTTTGGCACAGGCAGCTAGGATGCTGGCTAAGGTTGTGTAATCGGGCTTTACACCTGTTAAATTGCATTTGCTTGAAGTTTCTTAAGCCTTTTCAACAACTCCGATTTGTGCACAAACTGCAATCATTTCATTCCATGAGTTAACATCTCTATGAGTCATTTTGTTAAAAAGTTCGCACGCCTTGTTTATGCCCCCACACTTTGTATGGATTCAAATGTTTCGATATCCACTGAGTCCTTTGCTTAAATCTTTGAGTGCACGATTTGGGAAAATATGCCATATTGCATTGGCTTGAAAGTTTCTAAAGTCTTTACTACTCCTTGAAGTGTGCCTTCACCCTAATCCCCAGTCTTGTCTTTGGATAGTGCATTTGCTTGCAAGAGTGTCGTTTTCTCCTGGCAGTCCTTATTACATATCTCCCAGTCAATAGATCTTGGAATTCATTGTTTGATGACAGCAGATAGAGCATTTTAATTGCTACTCTTTTCAATCTGTACTTACTTGTGAGATTCGGCTGGTGAGGAGGCGACCATGGCGTAATTCTGCATTTGCTTGATGGTATACTCTAATTACTCGCCATAGAACTGACACAAGCAGTTTAATGCTGAACTTTTGATGGTAATGGATACATTGCTCGAGATTAAATATAGTAAACTCATCAGGTCCAAGAAAAATGCAAGTCTTATCCACCATCATCTTCACTCACGGATCTACATTTTCTTTCCATCTGTAGACTGAGGCCTTCTGTCAAATAGTTCATACGCCTTGACTAAGCTTCCACATCTTTGCAATCATGTCAATCTGCATACTGAGGGGCGTCCAATATCGATCCAGTATTATAGGCAATCACCATTATTAAATGCATAAACTTGTTCCCTGGTTTCCCGTCCCCTGTTTCTCCCTGTTTGGTGTGGAGGAAAAACTAGCTGGCTGTATGTATTCTTCACTGGTTTTAAGCGTTTCTATTGATATTTCGTGCTCTAATATATACATCTCGGTATATATGTATGTATTTGCTTAAGAAATTATGTGTTCAATGAATGTGTACTTTTACTTGAAGCATTGTCATAGGATTGACTTGTTATCTAATTGTGTTGGTACTAGATTCATCTATTTTGATGAGCTTTAGCTGCAATGCGTGCGACTATGCTAGTTCTTAGCCCTGGCCGAAGTTTCTCTTGAATCACAGCGTAGTTCTCTCTGCCTTTGTAGACTTTCTCATTGCTTCAGACCGATTGGCGAAATTAATCATTTGTACCACATAGTTGATGTGCTTTGAATCCTTTGACCTGGAAGAAATTCCCTTAACATCAATACCGTCGTAGCCTTGAATTGTTGTTTTTGTTATAATGTGTCTTGTACTTCGTTTAAGTCCAAAGCCTTTCGCCTATGTATATAGAAGTTTGAATGGAACTAGATGTCGCTGTTTTATTTGTACACAGAAAAACTCTCAATTTGCATGTGACAGAATATTAATATGCTTTTTCAGGTGAATATATATATATCTATATATATATATATATATATATTATATATATATATATAAAAGTTTGCTTTTATCTACAGCTGTATAATAGTTCTGAATTTTGTATTCTCTAAAATATGGCTTAAATAAATAAAATATCGGATAATATAAATGCATAAATATATAATTTAATTTAAGATAAATGAAGGTTAGCATATTTCGAAGAGGATATTATTTTGGATGATTATTTAGCAAACTTGAATGAACACTTCGATTATTCTCCTTGAACTTCATATTCAGTCCTTGTTTTAGAACTGTTGTTTGAGGCAAGTGAATAATATTGATTTTGTAATAAATGTAAGTTGGTCGAATAAATGATATAATGTTCTTTTATGAATGTTGGCTTCTCATGGTTGCATTGATTATGTAAATAGAATATTTATATACTTGCAATCCTTGTGTTGCTATTTTATATTTTAAAATATTATATATGTATATATATTTATATATATTAAAGTTATTATATTAGAGTATTGGTGTTTAGGTCAGTTAATCGATTGAGTAGGTAAAAGAATTGGAAAATTAGATTAATAGTTATAATGGACATTTGAGTATTATTATGTGAATGGTTTAGTAAGAAAAGTTAGGGTTTATGTAATGAGCTTTAGAAATGGTGCTATAATGTTCTCCTATGAATGAATTGATTTGATTGTTGTTCAATGTGGAAATGATTTTGTTCTACGGAGTAATCATGTTTGTGATGTAAGGGTTGCTTGATTGAATGCTATATTGTTTATTGGGAATTGTATAATTTTTTGGAATATTTGTTGATTTTGGTTATGGTTGTAAGTGGGAGCTCGTTTGTGCCTAATGGTCATTGTGAGGATTTGATCTTGTATTGGTTTTGAGGGGATTATGTTAATGGATTTAAGTATGTTTTGAAGGTTCCAAATTGATGGTTTTTCCTCTTGAGTTGATTTGGGCTTGAAAAGGGGGGATTTTATATGTTGAAGTTTTATGTTTGGAACCATGTTGCTTCATTTTACCCTCGTTTGTGGGATTTTGGTTAGTCGTTCTTCTTGAGCTTCCAAAGGAGGGGAAAGAATATGTTACCTCTTAATTGGTTTTCATTTTGGTTTATTGAATGGTTGCTCTTATGCTTGTCTGATTTTGGTGGGTTAAGCCTTGCACTTGAAAAGTGGCTTTCTTTACTATGAAGTTCTAGCGTGGGATGGTGCATGTCTCACAAGGTGATTGATATTTCATTTGGTTTTGGTATCTTGTGCAAGTGGGCTTTCCCATTTGTGATTTTGAGATTGTGTTGTTGGTAAGAGGGAGTGGCTCTCAATGAGGGTCTAGCACCCAAAGTGGTTAGGTCCAGGGTAACTCATTGGGAGTTTAATCAAGTGATAACTTAATTAATTGATTAGGGGGTTGGGTAGTATCTCACATTAATTCAGATAATACAACCTCACTCATGGGTCCAAGTACTCTTTTAGGCTTGGGATGAGTGGGAAGGCCTAGAATGGCAAGATCAATTGCCTTGCCTCTGCATAGTAATTTTGCAAGGTAAGTTGATCCTGCATAGCAGCATGGGGGTTCAGAAGCCGGTAGAGGTGGCCAGGGTGATCTGGTAGCCTAGGAAGGTTACACCAAGGTAACCCATAGCACCTATGCGATGACACTCCATCCTTTAGCAACTTAGCTTTCCATGTTGGTTCCCCTTCATGTTTTTGTACCTCTAGAAGCGGTTGTATCTTATGTTGTTGAGGCAATTGGTTCTTGGTGTTTGTTATTGAAGTCTCCTTTCTATCTTTTAGTGTTGCATACATGCCTCATGGCAACTTTATGGATGTTAATAAAGGGTTCCCTTGATATTTATTATTGGTTGATATTGCAATTTCATTTGAAGGCTATGGATCCTATTGTTGTTGGCACCCCTTATGGTTATTTAGTGTTGATCTATAATATTGGCAATTGGTTTTGTTCGAATTTTCATTATTTTGTTGTTGCTATGTGATGGAAATGTTATGGGTTGTTATCTTATGTTGTTGTTATCCTTGTTGTGGAGTATGGTTTACTATTGATTCATTTGACTATTTTGGTTGAGGAATGAGGATCTTTCTTCTCAACTCCTAGCATGGGGAGTGGACTTTCAGGTCCACATGGTTGGGTGGAACATGCTATGCACCCCATTGGGTGCCCAACCGAGGATCGAGATGTGTAGATATGTGCCTCTTGCGGTGACTCCAGAATTGTACCCGAGTTGGAGCCAATCTTGTTACTTGTATTCACCTTTTCAGTTGTATTATTCTATCTTATTGTATTGTTCCCGTTCATGTTAGGGAATGCTTTTGTATTACTATAACTCTTGTACGATGTAACTTTTATTATCATTGTAATGAATGTAACCTTTGGCTTTAATTTATGATCTCTGATGGATGATTGGCATTCATGAAATGTATATAGATACTTGGTACTTTTATGTGTTATCATTTCACAGTATGTAATCCTTAATGTTGTTGTATCTGTGGAAATATTTATAATTATGTTCATAGATGTGATAGATGGTTTTATTTATATTATGTTGTGGATGTTTGATTGTCGATTAGTAATTCTATGTAATGGTTAAGTGGAATACTTGTAGTTAGTTAATCATTGTCATAGTATGGGTTTACGTTTATTAATGCTATCATGTGTACCCCAGAGGACATGGTACATGATGTATATGTATAACTGCATTATACGTGTTGGTTGTCAATGTTCATTATATGTCATGTTTCACTTTCAAAAAAAAAAATTTGTGCTTTTATTGTGAGTTCTTGTTGTCCTTTGGGGTTCACACGGCAAGGCATTACACAAAGTGCCATAAGAATGGTTTTCACTATTAGATGAATAATTTCTCTTTACTTTATTTTTATTTTTGATTGTTAGATATGACACCTATTTACCAGTTTTTTATCATTGTGACTGTTAGAGTAAAATAATTATTATTTAACTATATATTACTCTTTATGTATTAAGCCACCTTATGTGGCGATGTGTCACTTGAAGAGGTAGCTGAGATCTTAAAGGTTGTGTGGCATTCTTCACTTGATTCTTGGTGGAACCTTGTTGCCACCTTGAGTTTAGCACTCCTCCAATGACTCAAAATCATCATCCTATATGTACATACACTCTTAATCAAGCATTTCACCCTCATGCATTGCATTCTTTCGATTTCACCTTGTGTGGCTCAGCTTGATACCAATATTCTATGCAAGGATCTTGATTATGATAACATGATATCAAATCCAATCTACATTTGAGTGATGGTTCAATTTTTTTATGTGTATGTAGTTTGATTTGCTGTTACTAAATCACTAATTAGTCTTGGCGTGTAGGAAAAATGTTAGATCTAAGCAACGTAGTTGACATGGATGGTGTGGATCTCTTTCCTTGAGATGTTCTTGTGTTGTCATTTGTATTGAGGTTACTGATCTATTTGTTGAGAAGTTGTTGAGATGATTTAGCATTGTTGTCATTGATGTCAAAACATGGGATCTAGAAGGTTGTTCTCTAGATGATATATTGAAATGATCTATCCTATCGAGTGCTATGATGTTGCGTAGTGTGGATATTATTCTTGATCTAGATATGGCAGTACTTCTTTTTGGGATATTTGTGGAAGTTAATACAAAATAATGAAGACTAATCTTTTGATGTTGGTTGTTGTGCTCAAAGCTTATTATGGGTATCCTTGCTATCTGGACATTCATGTAGCATGTTACAAGTTTTAGTATGTCTAATTATGTTTCTTCAGTTGGTATTGAAATTGATGATAATCAAGTTTTGGTGTTGGTTGTGGCATTCCCATCATATTCAGAATATATTTAATGTAATTCAAAGTTTGCTATCTTATGTATGACCTATTTATGGGTCCCTCGGTAACGTGGTAAGAAGATCTTTGTGTATGACCTATCTTTTGGGTCTCGTGCTTGCGTGCAAATCCTTATTGAATATTTGAAGGATGTTATTCAAGTCAACATATTTTTTCTAGTCTGACTTAGGAGATTATGAAGACATTATGTTTGGCCAACTTAGAAGTTTATGAAGGCATGGAATGGTATAAGTAAAAAAAAAATTTCTTTGATGTAGCAAGAAGTGTGGTGTATGGAGTGTGCGAGCAGATAAAAGGGTGTGAAGTATTATGTGATAAGAAAGCTAAAGGCAAGTGTCAGGAAGAAGTAATATCTTTGCAAAGGTTGTGTGAGGAAGGTGTGCATAGGATTCTTGGTTGGGTCTGCTGTAGATGAAATATTTTGCTCTTAACTAGAACCGAATTCATGCATATGTATATGTAACTTCATCAGTTCATTTTTTTCAATGAAACTATTTTGTAATCAGATGTATTAATCTAGTAGTGAGCCCCTTTCTGTAGGCAGTGAACCTTTCTCTGTTGGTAGTGAGCCTCTTTCTTTTGGCAGTGAGCTTTTTTTATCTTTGGCTGTAATAGTCGAGTAGTGAGCCCACCAACAGTGATCCCTTTGTAAAAATCACCTTAACTAGTGTGAGCTTAACCAGTGTTTTATAATTTCAAGAGAATTAACATTCTCTGTGTTTTTTCCCTTCTTGGGTTTCCACGTAAATTCTGGTGTTCATTGTGCATGGTGTTGTTATTTGCTTTCATGTTCATATCTATTTGATTATTATCTTATTGATATAAGCCTTATCTAGATTAATTAAAGAAAGGAAATTGTTTTATGATAACTGATTTAATCCCCCTCTCAGTTATCCAAACTATTCAACAATTGGTATCAGATTTTGGTCCCTTGGAGATAGAGCTTAGCCGCTTGAGGGTGATCTTGGAAGTTTTGAATAGATGGCAAGAGATTATTACTTTGAGGAAGAACTAAAGATAATTTTAGATGATATGGAAAGCACAAAATCTAAAAATGAAGAATTGAAAGAATACATCAAGGAGTCAAATGTTTGTATCTCAAAGCTAAGGGAGAAAATCTAAAAATTCAAAGCAAGACATAGAGAGGTCAGCTAGGAATTAAATGAGTCAAAGGAAAGTGTTGTGGATCTAAAGCTATGGTTGGAGGAATGTAAGAAGGTTGAAGAAAATATCAAGGATACCATCAAACAGAAATAAGAAGAAAATGAGAAGTTAGATCAAGAGTTAAGAAGGTTGAAAACAAAAGAAAGAGTATGTGAAAGTGGCATAATTCTAGATCAACTTTTATCCCTACAGAAATATCAGAAGGATAAGGGAGGACTTAGCTTCTCTAGTGAAATATCAAATCAAAACAATAAGGGTGAAGACAAAGGAGTTGAAGTTGAAGCAAGATCTGGTATAACAAGCATGGCTTGGAACTCTAGAACAGCTACAAAAAGACCTTCGGTCAGGAAACCTAATTCTCAAAGGTACTTATCATTTAATGAATATTATTTTCTAGGTAAAAATTTTGGACATAAGGTTGTAGAGTGTAGAAGCAAGAAGGAACCGAGTATTCAATGCTTTAACTATCACAAGTTTAGTCACAACGCAAGTCATTGTAGAAGTTAGTTATCTAATTTGTCTAGAAGGAATGGAATAAATAATCTCTTTCATGGTAATTTCTATTTATGTCATGGTTATGGTCACAAAGCTAATTGGTGCAGATCTAGGGTTCACTCAGTTAAGTCAAGACAAAGATGTTACAAGTGCAATCAACCCAAAGATTATACCAACACATGCAGATATGTTGCTCTAGAAAAGCCTAAAAACAAAAGGAAGGTTGCAGAATCAGATCAATCTAAGAAGAAGATCGTCATGGTGTGGAAGAAAAAGGAAATAGGTGTGGAAATCTCTTCTATGGTACTGGATCCTGGTACAATCCCTACCATAATTTGAGCCAACTTCCTTGGCTCAGGGGGAGTTTCGGAATGCATATCCTATTGGTTCCCCCTCTCCGAAGTAATATTGATGTGTTTTTTACATGACTAAGTTCAATCCGGTTGATGATGTATGATGAAGCTTAATCCAGCTGATTGAAAAACGGAGTACTAGTGATGGCATCATTGATGTAAGTTTTTGGTGGAAAAATCATCATGAGTATCTTTTTGGGATATCACACTTTTCTCATTCAATCATTCACTAATGTGGGTATCTTCTTGGGATATCACAGTTTTCTCATTCAATCATTCACTAATGTCCTAAGAGTCCTAATTGGATTGACTAACAACCTCACAAGGTAAGCCAATTCTCAATTAGGAGGGTCCTAGGAAGGGGTTCTTTAAGCTCTAAGGGGTTCACCACCAAGCAAATGCTTGGAAAAGAAAATGTTTGAAAATACGTCGTGATATGCAAAATCACCTATAACTAAAAATGCAAGCTAAATGAAACATGTAAATGATGAAATTATGCAATAGGGGGATAGTATGTGTGCACCTAGGAAATATGGAGATGTTGTAAGGATTCTAGAAATGCAAAGAAGCTGCCAAAATATGTTGTGTAGGACTAAGATGCCCAAGATGGTGTATTAGTCCCGCTACTGTTTTTCAAGGAAAATGCAGAGTCTTTGGATCTCATAAACGGATCTCTGAAAATCTCTGAAAATGAGCGTGGGATGACTAAGACACCCAAGATGGCATATTAGTCCCATTTTGAATTTCTAAAAACTCTGAAAAAGATCCTGAGCTCCAAGGTTTGCACTATCTTCCCTCCTAATCTCAAGTTCTGAAACTTCTGAATATGGCAACCTTGTAATGCAACTATGTAACTTTTGCAACTTTGCACTCCAAGTGATCTTCAAGTCTTGAACCTAGATCTACAATCACAAATATGCAAAATGGGAAAAACTTGTTTGTTAGTGAACGGGGGTTTTCCTTGGTCAAACCCCTTGTTGGTAATTAAACCTTGAAATGAAATAGAAATAATGAAGGAAATGATGAGTGAACAACATGCAATGCTATAACTCACCAAAACCTTGTCAATTCTACAAACTTATATGTAATGGTTGCAATGGATATGGATCTTGAATGCTTGAAAGATAGGACTTGAATTGCTTGCTTGAATCAAAACCCTACATCACAAATGTTAGCACAACAACACAAATGATGCAAGAAAACTCTTTGATATGATGCTTGAATCTGAAAATGGCTCCAAATGCTTGAATAATCTGCTCTTGAATGATCTTGTGAACTCAATTATGCTATGATAAAAGATCTCACAAAAGACTTGGGTTGAAATGAATGAAGGAACCTTGTATTTATACTTATCTATGCTTAATATCTCAAAATTATATCACACGAAGCCGAAATATGAATTTATTAAATAAAGGAGGCTAAATCCTGCCAAAATTTGAAATTAAATCTCAAAATGACTCAAGGAGGACTAAGACGCCCTAGGTGGTGTCTTAGTCCCAAGTCCTAAAAGCTTGGGGCATTGACACCAAAAAGGGGCCCAATCCAGAGATGCCAAAATTAGGGTCCCGAGAGCCTTGGGGGACTAAGATGCCCTAGGTGGCATTTTAGTCCTAACCCAAAAATCAAGGACAGACTGATGGAGTCATTAAATTATCATTTATGCATTGGAGAATGTTGGGATTAACCAGAAAAATATGTCATTCATAAGGCTTGTGGACACAAAATAGGACCAATTAAGCCATAAATAAAGCATAAATAAAGCAAGGTAGGCCCAAAGAAGTGTGAAAATGCAAGGGTGTGCATTTTCCTACAATACATTTAGCCCTCACTTTAGTGAGAGGATGAACTTGCTTCAAAATCACACTAAAGTAGCCAACCACGCAATCAAGAGGGGTTCAAATGTACAATTGCTAGTGAGATAGGATGACAATAATCAAGAGGGTGGCCAATCCCCCGAGATCAAGATCCTATGTCAAAACCAACATAGGCACAAAGAAACATGTTTGTGGATTATATAAGAAGCCATAACTAGATTGCAAAAATACACCATCAAAGACAAGAAAAAGGAAAAAGGAAAAACTGCAATGCATCAAGCTTCGACTAGCTATCCAACACGGTGGACCTGGTCTAGGTTGTTTGTCCAAAAATAAGTTTACAAGTGGAATGCATTATCCATTATGCAAACAAAACGCATGCTCACAAGGGTTAGTGGGAGCTAGGTGTCCACTAGGTGAGCCCCAAGGGACCATATTAAATCCATACCTCCATGACTTTAATAAGGTACAAAAATGCATGCTCACATGGGTTAGTGAAGCTAGGTGTTCACTAGGTGAGCCATAGGGGACCATATTAAATTCATACCTCCATGACTTTAATAAGGTACAAAAATGCATGCTCACACAAGCTAGTGAACCTAGTTGTTCACTAGGTGAGCCCCAAGGGACCATATTAAATCCATACCTCCATGATTTTAATAAGGTACAAAAATGCATGCTCACACAGCTAGTGAAGCTAGGTGTTCACTAGGTGAGCCCCTAGGGACCATATTAAAGCCATACCTCCATGACTTTAATAAGGTACAAAAATGTAAGGAGAAAGAGGGATGCTCAAAGGGACTTTGCTTAGTTTATGCAAGGTTTTACTCTTAGGGTACATCATTCCTAATGTCTCTAAGAGAGGACCGATCAAAGGATAAAATATTTGCTACTTAAGGGATGTAGTGTGTTGCATCACCACTAAGGGGAATATAATATGCTAAGATAAGTCACACTCTTGAAGGAAATTACTCCCAATGTCACCACAAAGAGGAAAACACATCACGTGAAATAAGAAAATCACATCAAAGACCATGAAAAGGAAAAAAAAATGCAAGCAAAATCATGCCAAAATAATGCCAATGTATGCCCCCAATTTAAAGAAATTGCTAACACCATGCTGTGAGCAATTACTTTAAAGTAGCGAATGAAAATGCAAACAAGAAGGAAGACATGATAGTGAACTTGGAAAGCCCTATGCTAAGTCATATGTTTCCAAGTAAAGCTATGCCATGCAAGAGAAAAGGAAAAGAAAGGGGTTGCCCCCAAAATGAAAACACCAAACACATAAGGGATCTATGGATTTGGGGTCAGTATTTTCTTTGCTACAATGATATTAGAGAGCTTGGAGCTGTCATCATTCCCTAAATACATAGAACTAGAAGAATAAAACAAAGAGAGTGAAAACAAAGAAAAAGAAAGAGCCTTTTGGGTCAACATGGAAGAGACATAGGGTGTCTCAACACCTTACATCATCACCAAAAGGAAAATGAAAGGTAAAGAAAAGATAATCAAAAAGATTCTGGGTCAACATGAAGGATACATGAATGTCTCAATGCCTTGCGTCATCCCCAAAAGGAAAACACAAGAAACGAAAAATGAAAGGCAAAGAGAAAAAATTAATCAAAGGAAAAAGTATACGACATATAGAAGAACGAAGGTACAAATAGAGGAATGCACATAGAGAGAGAAACATTAAACAGAACATCATGGGGGATCATGTTATGCACATGCAAGAAAAAAAAGAAAATGAAAAGGATGAGTATGGCATAGGAGAGTCAATCTAAAGAAAGTTATCTACCTCCTTAATCTCAGTCTGTATAAGTGAAAGGTAGATAATGAACCAAAGGGACAACCACAAATTCCTTACTAGGACAAGGCCAACGACTTCTTGTCCCCATTGAGTGCAAGACAAGAATGGGCCAAGGTAGGTGATGGGAAGGGTCATGTAATAGTGAGAATAGAGTATTCTACAACTATTGCATGACCAAAGGTCCCACTTAAATAAGAGATTATTTCTAAAATGTCAAGCCTTTTAAATTCTTGCTTTAAGGCATGACATGCATCGATACTATGTCCAAAAATTCTATGATATTTGCAATAAGATGTGTTTTTGTTTTTTGAATTTGGAAATCAGTTTTTAGGCATGGATGGTAATGTAATAAGTCCTTCACTTAAAAGGATATGTAAAGTTTTCTCGGTTGAAGATGGAAGACAAGGGTATTGAGGTTTCTTTATTTTATGAGATGTTTTGCTCTGGCTAGATTCTCCAACTTATGTAATTGAATAAGGAGGAGGACCTAAGGTGATCATATCATCCTTTTCATTGTTATGATCTATTGTTTGTTCTTTAGGAAGAAGGATATTCAAGTCAGGGGGAGAATCCAAGATCACTGTACCATCACTTCGGAGCCTTAGATATTCTCTAAGAGGCTTTTCGTTATAAGAGGGTTCTTGGTACCCTAATCCTTTTGTGTTTTCATCGGTTGGTTTTTTCTCTAAGATTTGACGAATTCCATGTTCACTATTTGTGTCACATCCTTGTTTTCTCAAGACGGTGAAGCCTTTTCCATATGTTTCTTCTAGGTTGATTGGAGTGTTTGTTACATTTTTATCATAAAAGGGTTGAGTGTTTTCTTGTTTAGAGGAACTAGGTTCACCTATTGTAGGGAACTTAGGTTCAACTTTCACTTCAGTTTCAAGATGTAAGTAACCAAAAATCTCAAGGGGTGTTATTGTGGTAGGATTTGGTTGTTTTGAATGGAGGGATAGATGGATGCATTAGCTTCAAGGTTATCAAGACAATCATTTAGGAACTTATTCATGTTGTCATCATCTTCTCCAATGATGTCAACATTACGAGGAGGACATGTGTTAGGAGTTGAGTGAGCATGAGTGAGTTCAATTTCATTAGGGTCATTACCAAAGGCACAATTTGACACATCTACCAAAGATTTCAAGGACATCTACAATTTTCCAAAGCACATATCCATGATGCAAGATCGAAAAAAAATGCATTTGAAATGAAAGAAAATGGAATAACAAGTCTAGAAAATGAAATAGAAAATTGAAGGAAGTTAATAGAAACACAGAAGAGCAATTTCAAATCCTAAAAACTAGAGAATAAAATTCAATAGGGACTAAGACACTAGGAAGGGTGCCTTGGTCCTCCTAGTGAGATTATGAAGTTCCAGAGGCTGAAATAGACACCAAATACCAGAGAGAGATTTCTTAAGAAAAATCTTGAGAGGGACTAAGATGCCAGGAAGGGAATTTTTAGTCCTAGAAAAGGTTTTTTGTAGAAAACAAGGAATTCTAGAATTTCAATAACGTTTACAGATTGCCTATGCAATATATACTGATGCTCAGAAATAGAAAAATGTGCAAATGAGTGCAAGAAAAAGGAGCTAGAAACAAGCAATTGAATGGAATATTTGAATACAATAAGAATGCAATGAAGATGAAGAACAATGCACTTTTCATTTTTTCAATGAAATGGAATGATACAATAAAGTAAAGATGCAACCTATATGCACTTTCACTAATGTAAATATAGGAAATCCTAAATGAAATTTCACTAATGCAAAATGCAATGCAAGAATGAATGAAATCTAGATTTAAGGACTTTAATGGACTCCAAATCATAAATCAATGCTTAAAAGAGTCGGGTTCACCAAAATGATGAATAGGAAAAATGTGGGTATCTTTTTGGGATATCACACTTTTTCTCATTCAATCATTCACTAATTTCCTAAGAGTCCTAATTGGATTGAATAAAAACCTCACAAGGCAAGCCAATTCTCAATTAGGAGGGTCCTAGGAAGGGGTTCTTTAAGTTCTAAGGGGTTCACCACTAAGCAAATGCTTGGAAAAGAAAATGTTTGAAAACACGTTGTGATATGTGCATGTATTGTAGAAAAAAGGACCTCTTGCTTGACATGGGAATAATTCATGATATATTGGACTTAATGAGGCCTTGATTCAAGTGTTGTGAGGCATTTTATGCATCCACACTAGGTCTTGGACCCTTTTAAATGCATTTAGCAATGTCTTGTAAAGGTGTTGTAAAGTGTTGTAAAGAACTTTCATGCTTTTCTAGACTTAATGAGCCCATTTATTTCTAATTCAACATTATAAAATGTGTTTAACTACATCTTCACATAAATTTAGAATTTTTTTGAATTAAACTTAATTTTAAACTAGTTTTGTAATGTTTCTTGCACATTCACATTGGTTCTTGTGCCTTCCTAGGCTATGTGGACCTAATTTTAGTGTTGTAAAGTGTATTTAATCACACTTTCACATTGAATTTTGTGTCCCAAGCCCTAATTGACCTTTGCATCATCACTAATAGGCCCCTATTAACCCATATTGTGCATCCCAAGATAATATTTGATAAAATACCCAACAAAGTTGCAATTTAAATCTTATTTCCTTATCTCCTAGCATCCTAGCTGTCAAAATAGCCCCTGTGGGACCCATTCGCCATCCATGGTGAATCAGTCCCATCCAGGTCAGAACCATTCACCATGGGTGGTGAATGAGTCCCATTTGGCTCACTTTTTACCTTTGAGCGGGAACTTTTGGAATTAAAGTTCAATTTTACTTCATGTTGGCCTTAGGGATCCAATTAATGGGTAAATTAGGATAATTTCCTAATTATTTAACCTTCTAAGCCCTAATTCATAATCTCCCAACTCATTCACATTCATTCTTCCATCTCAAGTCAAGCAACTTAGGGTTTCATCATTGCAAGTCACTAAGATAGTAATTTTCAGACATTCAAGGGAAGATTCTTCATGTTTTGTTGCAGACATTCAAGTTCAATCATCATGGAAAGGTAATCAACTTCATTTTTGCATGTTTCCTTACATTCTTTCATCATTTGGTTTAATTACCTAAAAGGGGTTTGACCAAGGCAAACCCCCATGCCCTAACACTCAACATTTCTCCTTCTTGTCTTGTGTGTTTGCAGATTTAGATCTCTTGGAAGCTTGTAAATAATTAATAATCAAGTTGCAAAGTTTCTTAAGTCTTCTCTTCATTCAAAAAGTCAAAATATCAACAAGAACTCACTTTCAGGTTCAAAAATCAGAGTTTCAAAAGCAGACACCTGTAGAGAATTAAAGTGCGGACCAAGAGCTCTGGATTCCACCTTTGAATAATAAAAAATTCCAAAGTGGACACATTCGCCATGGGTGGTGAATGATTCCCACTCCAAGTTCATTTTTTGGTTTTCTGCATTTTTAGATACCCTTTTGTCTGAAACAGGTTCTGGCACAATTTTGCAGAACTGGGACTGATTCACCCAGAATAGCGAATGAGTCCCACCAGTCCTGAAAATTAGCATCACCAGCATTCCAAAAGCCATTTCTAGTCTGCATCCATATTCCAGGTGCACACTTTCAGTTTTGTCAAGTTTTGTTGCAATTTGCATTCACTTCTAGGTGTTTTTGCATTACACAATGTGTTTTCAAACAATCTTCATTTCCTTAATTTTCATTCATTAAGAAATTAATCTTATTAGTTTCTTGCATTCAAACATTGCATCTAGGTATATTACATCCATATTCTATCCATATTGCATTGATTTTCAGTGTAGACATAAGTATTTTGGCCCTCCTTTCTCCTTTTAGGTGAAAAACCCTAGAAGTGCTAGAAAGGATTAGGATGCCAAAAATCTATGTTACAATGCAAAATGACTTATAACTAAAAATTCAAGATAAATGAAAGATGTAAATGATGAAATTATGAAATAGGGGGATAGTATGTGTGCACCTAGGAAATATGGAGATGTTGTGAGGATTCTAGAAATGGAATGAAGCTGCCAAAATATGTTGTGTAGGACTAAGACGCCCATGATGGCATATTAGTCCCAATGTTGTTTTCTAGGGAAAATACAAAGTATTTGGATCTCAGAACTAGATCTCTAAAAATCTCTGAAAAATGAGCTTGGGAGGACTAAGATGCCCAAGATAGTGTATTAGTCCCATTCTGAATTTCTAAAAAATCTAATTAGGATCTTGAGCTCCAAGGTCTGCACTAGCCTCCCTTCTGATCTCAAGTTCTGAAACTTTTGAATATGGCCTATAGGTGAGTTTTTGTGAAGATGACAATCTTGTAATGCAACTTTTCACTCCAAGTGACTTTCAAGTCTTTAACCTAGATCTACAATAAAAAATATGCAAAATGGGAAAAACTTGTTTGTTAATGAATGGGGGTTTGCCTTGGTCAAACCCCTTGCTGGTAATTAAACCTTGAAATTAAATATAAATAATGAAGGAAATGATGAGTGAACAACATGCAATGCTACAACTCACCAAACCCTTATAAAGTCTACAAACTTGTATGTAATGGTTGCAATGGATATGGATCTTGAATGCTTGAAAGATAGGACTTTAATTGTTTTCTTGAATCAAAACCCTACATCACAAATGTTAGCACAACAACACATATGATGCAAGAAAACTCTTTGATATGATGCTTGAATTTGGAAATGGCTTCAAATTCTCGAATAATTTGTTCATGAATGCTCTTGTGAACTCAATTATGCTATGATAAAAGATCTCACAAAAGACTTGGGTTGAGATGAATGAAGGAACCTTGTATTTATACTTATATATGTTTAATATCCCAAAATTATATCACACCAAGCTGACATATGAATTCATTAAATAAAGGAGGCTAAATCCTGCCAAAATTTGAAATTAAATCTCAAAATGACTCAAGGAGGACTAAGACGCCCTAGGTGGCATCTTAGTCCCAAGTCCTAAAAACTTGGAGCACTAACACCAAAAAGGGGCCCAGTCTAAAGATGCCAAAATCAGGGTCCTGAGAGCCTTGGGGGACTAAGATGCCCTAGGTTGCATTTATTCCTAACCCAAAAATCAAAGACACACCAATGGAGACATTAAATTATCAAATATGCATTGGAGAACATCGGGATTAACTAGAAAAATATGTCATTCATAGGGCTTGTGGATATAAAATAGGACCAATTAAGCCATAAAAAGGCATAAATAAAGCAAGGTGGGCCCAAACAAGTGTGAAAAAGCAAGGGTATGCATTTTCCTACATTAAAATGAGCAATTAAGGATAAAAGATGGAATTTCAAATCATTTCACACAACTTGCAAAGAAGAAGTTTCACTGAGTGATAAAGGATTGAAGAAGATAAGTGTGACGATGGAATCCATGTTAGCTAATAGAGAATCCAGTGGCGGTATTCTTCTAAGGCTGAAGCGAGAAGAGTTGGATGAATTTGATCATCGAAAGATGAAGGAAATGGGACTAGGTTTGAAGACTGATGAATTGCAGAATGTAACTGCCCTGAGTATGGATTTATGGCGAGAATTTCCCTAGATTTTTGATAAAGAGTTTATCTTGTTCCTATTGAGTCGATTCAAGGATGGCAACATTGTTTTGGACAAACCCTATCCAAGGAAGCCATTGAAGATATAACTAGATTGTGTAGTGTTGGTGACCTCCCTGGGAATAAAATACTGAAATATAGAGATGTGGAGGAAATTAGTGGTATTGAAAAAGACCCCCGAGCTCTACTGATAAATACCATTATCGATCCTATAGTAAGGTATGTTGCCTACAGTATCACTTACAAAATATATTTCAAAAATCATGAAGGTTCTACTTCAATTATTTTTGTGTATCTTGCACATAAGATGGTGAAGGAAAATAAGTAGTTTGACTTGTGTAGCCTCATAATGGAAAACCTAATTGATAATGTCATAATATCTTTGGTTGAGAGTTATCCCTTTTGGTTTGAGTCTCTGCTCATATGTTTAGTATTTTACTTTCTGAGTTCGCTACCATCAAAGGAGAATGTTACGTGGAAGTTTGACATCCCTGTTAGAAAGCATATTTACATATATTCAGAATGTATGGAAGATAAAGCAAGTGTATGCAAAGTTTATTTCTCATCCTTGCAGATGAATCTGTGCTTTGGTGTGATAGTGTCTAGTGCTATTACTATTAGTCAGGTTGAGGAGGGTTCCTCCTCTGGTAAGGAGTTAGATTTTGTCATTGGTGGTTCCCCTATGGAACCTAAAAGGAGGAAAATAAACACAAAGTCCATGTCATCACTATCTTAGAAGAGAAGGAGAAGGAAGAAGTTTCTTTGCCTAGACTTGACTCTTTCAATCTAGATGAAGTTCGTTCGGTGTTGGATGAAGGTGACATGAAAAATATTGGTGAAATGTGGTATGCCTGCTCTCCAATCAATAGGCCTAGAATTGAAGATGCCTTAGTTGATTGTCTATTCAAAAAGCATATTACTATTTTAGATGTTTCTAACTCACTACCTGACCCTCTGCCCTACATACCACTAAAATTCTTCAAATATAAAATTCCTCATATATACCCAAAACTAAATAAAAAATGTTTGAGAATGCAAATTTCAACATTAATTAAATATACCTTTTCGAAATGAAGCCCTAAACATTTATTAAGATTGAATGAGGTTGAAATAGTTGTTATTGGGAGAAGTAGTTGAAGAAAGGTTGTTGTGGGAAAGATTTGAAGGTCATAAGATCCAAGCTATGATTGAGAGAAGGTGTGTCAAAGCCAAAAAGAAATTATCCAAACACATTTGTGAGACAAGAGAATGCATTAAGGAGATGTTTGACATCTATAGGTATTGTCTCCAGTGGCCTACTGCTATTGACAACTTTAGAAGCAAAATCGAAGCTATTGAATCTTAAATGAATGATATTGGAAAGTTTTTTGACTTCTTCAAAGATAAAGATGGAAAAAAAAGAATAAGAGTTGGTGAGTTGCAAGCTAAGTTATTGTCTACTTAGAGACAGAGGGAAGAATTGGTTAGAACTTTCTGGTTGGTCAAAGAAATCGTTGAGGTCTGGTTGGATCAGCTCTTTGAGATACTTTCTGATGTAGAGGATTGTGAACAATAGTGCCTATCTCTGGACTGGTCATCTTCATTTATGTTGTTGACTCTACTAGACAGTATGTGTGCTAGAATGGTTTATGTTGTGCATGCTTGGAAGAGGATTCTTCCAACTGTGAGAGAAAGGTACAAGAAAGTTCTTCATGTCAAAAGTGTTATTTTTACTTGATCTCCTGAATTTTCTTATTTGGCCCTTTTCCTTTGATGGAAAAAGGGGGAGAAAATGAAGAGAAAAACAGAAACAAAAAAAGGAATTGGATTGCTTGACAAAGGGGGAGCGCTTAGAGTTTCAAAAATTTTTGTTTTTGAGTTTTTTGTTGCTTTTCCATCAATGCCAAAGGGGGAGATTGTTGAGAAGTTAATGATAAAATTTATAATTTTTGTCATTGATATCAAAACCTAGGATCCGGAAGGTTGTGATCTGGATGATATACAAAAATGATCTATCCTATCGATTGCTATGATGTTGCCTAGTGTGGATATTATTCTTGATCCAGATATGGCAGTACTTATTTTTGGTACATCTATGGAAGTTAGTTAATGCAGAATAATGAAGACTAATCTTTTGATGTTGGCTGATGTGCTCAAAGCTTATTTCAGGTATCCTTGCTATGCGAACATTCATGTAGCATATTACAAGGTTTGGTATGTCTAATTATGTTTCTCCAGTTGGTATTGAAATTGATGATAATCAAGTTTTGGTCTTGGTTGTGGCATTCCCATCAAATCCAGAATATATTTCATGTAATTCAAAGTTTTCTATCTTATGTATGACCTATTTATGGTTCCCTCGGTAACATGGTAAGAAGATATTTGTGTGTGACCTATCTTTTGGGTTCAATTCTTGTGTTCCAAGCCCTATTGAATATTTCAAGGATGTTCTTCAACCCAACATGTTTTTGCTAGGACGAATTAGGAGATTATGAAGACATTATGTTTGGCCGACTTAGAAGTTTATGAAGGAATGGAATGGTATAAGTAAATGTTATTTTTGTTTGATGAAACAAGAAGTGTGGTGTATGGAGTGTGTGAGCATATAAAAGGGTGCAAAGGATTATGTGATAAGAAAGATAAAGGCAGGTGTTAAGAAGAAATAATTTTCTTTGTAGAGGTTGTGTGAGGAAGGTGTGTAGAAGATTCTTTATCAGATCTACTACATATAGATATTGTGATCTTAACTAGAATTGAATTCATGCATATGTAGATGCAACTTCATCATTTCACTTTTGTCAGTGAGACTATCTTGTAATCATATGTATTAATTTGGCAATGAATCCTTTTATGTAGGTAGTGAGCCTTTCTCTATTAGCAGTGAGCCTTTTTTATCTTTGGTTGTAATAGTCAGGTAGTGATACTATCGATAGTGAGTCTTACCTACAGTGAGAAATTCGGTAGTGAGCCCTTTGTAAAAATCACCTTAACCGATGTCACCTTAACCATTGTTTTATAATTGAGAATTAGCATTCTCTGTGGTTTTTCCCTTCTTGGGTTTCCACATAAATTTTGGTGTTCATTATGCATAGTGTTGTTATGTGCTTTCATGTTCATATATGTTTGATTATTATCTAATTGATATAAGCTTTCTCCTGAGTAATTAAAGTAAAAAAATTGTTTTATGATAACCGATTCACCTTCCCTCTCAGTTATCTGGATTGTTCAACACTATGTTGGCCAAATTGACAGGCAGTAGGGAGGCTCCTTGTGTGCATGTGGAGTACATAAGAGTTCCCTAGCGTGTAAGTTTTTCAATAGTAAGGAATCACGACCTAAGTACATATGCTTGTATCATGCTTAATCAAAATATCTACATTATTTTGGCATAAGGCTTGACTTGCTAGCCACTATTTCAAGAATTATGTGGAAGAATTTCATTCCCCCACAATGCCCTTAGTTTTGGGTTCCATATTGTTATCATTGCATGATTCCTTCCAAAATTCTCACCGCCTTCCATACCGACATGTGGCCTCTTTTTTTCTATCTCTGCTCTCACGTAGCAATATGCAACCTATCTGTTGTTGCATATCATGAAAATTCTTGATAGTGTTTTTAACAGAGGTAGAATGTTGTCCAAAAAAGATTACATACACATAAAACAGGTCTAGAAAAAATACAAAGTGAAAAGGATGGATCATACGAGCTCTTCAATATTCTCAATAAATACTAGAACTAACTCCCTGACTACGCATGCATGTACTTAACTAAACTAAGACTTGAGTGACAATTATTGGTGGAATCAATAATTACATCTAACACTCCCCCTTAATTTTGACTCCATGTTCATTACTATGTTTTCAGCACTGACAATTCCTAATTGTTGTTTCTGAAATTCAAAGTTTTCTTTTTCCAATGGCTTAGTAAATATGTCTGCCAATTGATCTTTAGAATTGAAAAACTATACACTAAATTCTCCATTGTCGACCAGATCTCTGATGAAGTGGTAACGGGTGTTGATGTGCTTTCTCTTTTAATGGAAAACATGATTTTTGGAAAGTGCTATCACTGAATTGTTATAAAAAAAGATAGTAATTGGTTCCTTCTTTGAATTTAGTTCAATATCACTTATTAAACTCTTCATCCATAGTGATTGACAAGCTATTGATGTAGTTGCTATGTACTCTGCCTCTACAGATGAAATAGTGACTATGGGTTGCTTCTTGGACACCCATGAAATTATCCACGAACCCAAACAAAATGCATAACTTGAGGTTCTCTTTTTGTTGTCAACACTTCCTACAAAAGTTACTATCTATAAATCCAATGATCTAGTTATCTTCAGAACCTATATACAAAATACCATATTGTACTATTCCTACAATATATCTTAATATTCTCTTCCCTTCCTTCTAGTGGGATTCCTTCAGTGACTCCATGAACCTAGAAAGAAGGTTGACTACAAACATAATGTTTGGACTTGTTTTTGTCACATACATTAGGCCCCCTACAAACTATTTGTATGATGGAGAGTTTACTACTACACTTTCATCACTTTTTCTCAATTTGGTACCTGGAACAATAAGAGTATTAACTATCTTACAATTATTCATTCTAAATTTGGTCAACACATCCTGTGCATACTTATTTTGGCTAATGAAAATACCTTGTTTTGATTGCTCAATTTCTAGACCTAGAAAATACTTCATGTGACCGAGATTTGTCATTTCAAATTTTGTCTCCATAGCAAGCCTGAATGCCTCAAGATGAAAACTACCAGTGTATAACAAGTCATCAACATGTAGATACATACAATTAGAATTTTACCTTGCAATTTTTTCTTTGTGTACAATGTAGGTTCATTGTTCTTGTGATTGAACCCTCTGTTAAGTAGATAAGAATCTATTTTGTTGTACCATGCCCTTGGTGCCTATTTCAATCCATTTAAGGCCTTTTTCAATTTATAGACCTTTTATTCTTGCCCTTCAATCTCAAACCTAGGTGGCTATTCAACATATACCTCTTCATTCAAAATTCCATTTAGAAATGTAGACTTGAGATCTAGCTAGTAAACTGGCCAATGGTGTTTTGTTGCTACTGCTAACACTATTCTAACTATGTCCAATCTTGCCACTAGTGCAAATGTCTCTTCATAGTCTATACTAGGATGTTGTGCAAAACCTTTGGCTACTAGTCTTTCCTTGTGCTTCTCAACTTGGCCTTTATCAATAATTTTTATCTTGTAGACCCACTTAACTCCTATGCTTGTTTTCTCTTGTGGCAAGTGTACTAAGTCCCATATGTCATTTTTATCTATGGCTGTTATTTCATTGTTCATCTCTTCTACCCACTTTTTCTTTTTAACTGCTTCTTAAAAATGTATAGGTTTACTAGACACCAAGGAAAACATTACCTATTCATTATTGTCCTAATGTTCATATATCTCTCTGATAGTCCTGGTCTTTTGGTTCTTGAGTTTTTATATTATAGGGTTTGAACCACTACTAGAAGAAGGACTATGCACTTGTTGTCCTTGATGTTCTTCTACTACTACTAGAACCTGCAATCTGGGTAGACTTTGTCTTGGCTTCTCAATATCTACTATACCTACTAGTGTAAATGTGTGTGGAACAATCTAACTATCAAATTTTCCATCATCTTGTTCATACCGTGCCTTATCTTCAAGAATCTTCACATCTCTAGAAACTATTGTCTTCTTGGTAATTGGATTATACAGCTTGTAGGAATTTGACGCATCGCTATAACCTACAAGTATACACTTCTCACTTCTATCATCCAATTTTATCCTTAACTCCTAAGGCACATGAGCATAAGCTACACTTTTAAAAATTCTCAAGTTTTTTACATCTGGTTTCACTCCACTCCAGGCTTCTAGAGGGGTCTTGTCCTTTACACTTTTTTTAGGTAATCTATTCAGGATGTACACTAAACATGCAACTACCTCTTCCTAATAATAATTTGATAGGTTTTTACATTTTAACATACTCCTTGCCATGTGTCATGATTGTTTGCTTCTTCCTCTTTTCCACTCCATTCTACTATGAATTGTACCTGGTGGTGAATCGTCTTTGAATTCTCTATTCACTACAATATGTTGCAAAAGCTTTGAAGTCATTTTCACCTCCTCCATCAAACCTTAAAACCTTAATCTTTCTACCACTTTGTTTCTCTGTCATTGCTTTCAATTGTTTGAATCTGTCAAAGGTGTCTTATTTTTTCTTAATGAAGTACACCTAGCTCATCCTACTATAGTCATCAATAAAGGTTAAAAAATAATAACTCCCTCCTATAGAATCTATTTGCATGGAACCACAGAGATCAATATGCACTAGCTCTAGTAGATCTTTGGCTCTGTAGGTTGTTGCATTTGGAAAGGCACTTTGTCTTTCGTGTTTGGCTATTATGTAGTTTTCATAAGGATTATGGTGCACATCATTTTTTAGTAAACCTAGGACCATTGACTTTTTTGCAACTAATCTAGACTGTTAAAGGCTAGGTGGCCATATCTGAGGTGCCATAACCAAGTTTCATTGGAATTGGTAACATAATGAGCATAAGATATGGACTGTTTGACACTTCTTAGGTTTAGGGGATACAATTTGTTTCTAGTCATTTAGACTCTTACTATGACCATTTCACTTGGGGGTTTATCTAAGATAGTACATGTGGAACCTTTAAATTTAACTTCAAACCCATTCTCACTCATTTGGCCTACACTCAATAGATTGTGTTTTAGGTTATGAACATAATAGACATTATGGATATCCTTCTTTTCATTCTACTTGTTTACTACTATAACAGTACCTCTTCCTAGAGCATGAACCAAATGGTCATCTCCTAACTTGATCTTGGACCTAACTATTCATCAAAACTAGTGAAAACATTTTTATTACCTTTCATGTGATTGTTGAAAGCACTGTCCAATAGCCACATGTCTTCTTTTTTGTTGTCTTATGTTACTGACCATGATAGAAACATTGATGGCATTCCTTCTTCTATGTTGAACACATAAGCTTTGCGCCTATTTTGATTTTCTTGCTTCTTTCTACACTCACTCTCATAGAATCCATATTGCTTGCAGTAATAACATTGTATATTTGACTTATCAAATCTACCTCTTCCTATGTTACTCCTGCCTCTTCCTCTTTAGTTTTGAGGCTATCACAGAGGTTGCTCTAACTAATTCTCAACATTGTCTCTATTATCATACTGGGAAGAGCTTCAACCTCTTCCTCTTCTACCTCTACCACCTCTGCCTCTTCCTCTACTAATTTTGGCTTGTGTTTGTAGGGAATTTTCAAGAGTTTCATTTTTATTCTACATTCTGGACTCATGGTTCAACATTGAACCAGTCAAATCTTCTATGGAGTACTGAGCAAGTTCCTTACATTCTTTGATTGTTTTCACCAACATATCATATGAGTGTGGAAGACTTCTAAAAATCTTCTCCACAACTTTCTTGTCAATTATATCTTCACCATAGGCTCTTAGTTGATTTACTACATCCATGGCTTGATACATGAACCGATCTACAATTTATGTGTCTTTCATTTGCAAGGTTTCAAACTTTTTCCTTAGTATCTGAAACTTTGAATTTTTTACCTTATCAATTCCTTGATATGCAGTCACAAGTATCTCCCAAGCTTGATGTGCACTGGTTGCTACCACTATTTTGGTAAAGATGGAGTCCTCAACTCCATTGTGTAGGTTCCATAGGGCTCTAGAATCTTTCTTTTTTTTCTTTGCATTTGTATTCCTCTATGCATTGGTCATTGCAGCTAGGACATTTTCACTAGGTTCTTCATATTTGGTGACTACGGCCTCCCAACATTCTAGGTTTTTTAGGTAACTTTTCATTTTGATGGCTCACATGGCATAATTCTTGTCATTTAGTATTGGTCCCTATGTGCTAGGGTTACTACTGGGTTCCATGACTAATCCTTCAATCTTTTTGTCCTTTTCTTGAGCTAATTAACAAGACATTGCTTCAAAAATACAAAGATGTGTGATTACCTTAGCCCACTCTTCTACTAATGGACACCTGCATGCACTCGCATGTTTTCATTGTGGTGGGTACTGTCTCTACAGGGGTCAAACTCAAGTGGTTCACTACAACTCTCAACTATGTTGCAAGCTACATGTTTGGATCAAATCTTTCTACCTAGGAACACAACTGTGTGCTTTGATACCATGATAGTATTTTTAACAGAGGTAGAAAGTTGTTGAAAAAAAATTACATACACATAAAACAGATCTAGAAAAATTAAAGAGTGAAAAGGATGGATCGTACGAGCTCTTCAATATTCTCAATAAATACTATAACCAACTCCTTGACTACGCATGCATGTACTTAACTAAACTAAGACTTGAGTGACAATTATTGGTGGATTAAATAATTACATCTAACAATTCTGAGCATTTTTTGGCATGCTTCACCACCATGCACCTTATTAGTGATCCACTGGCCTCTATAATTCATTGTTTACAAATTAATCTTTAAGATATTCAATTTGTATAGAGGCACCCTTAGGAAATGAAAATAATTATTTAGCAACCACCATATCACCTTTCAAATAGCAACTCTTGGTAGACTTTATTGATATGTAGCAAGGAAGCTAGTAAGGCCATGCAAATTCTGGAAGAAATAAGGAATTTTTCATTTAAAGTGCCTACAATCAATACTTTTTATAAGCATTTGTTGACTCCATGACTCTACTACACAAGGCTTCCTCATCAACCTAAACATGGTATCGGGCATCTTGAGCTCCACCACAGAGTCACAAATAGTTTCTTTTTATGTTAACAACTATTTTTTAGTAAATTTGTTGCTAATTGTTAGCATTTTATGTATCATCAAAAAATGTTTGTAGCTAGAATTTAATGTCTCTATTAGTGGTTTAATATAAGCCACTAATTTTATCATTTAATTGCAAATCTAACCCCTAGTTGTCAACATTAATTATTAGGGTATTGTATTATCTTATGCTAGTCATCTGGTTACCTACAAGTGTTTGTAAAGGATGCCATTAGAGCAGGGCAAGGGGGGGCAAAGGGGGGTTCATTTTCTTTTTGGTGTAACTTTCAAACCATAAGTCAAATTTTCAATTATGAATAGTAGTCATAAATCTCTTTCCAAACTAGAAAACCTAGCATCGAGATGATGTGTAAATTGTGTTGTTAAACACAATTTTTTGTCTCCTCTTGTAAAAGGTAAACTTTTAGTTTCTAAGTGAAAAATTAGGTATAAATAATTATTTTTTCTTTTGATTAGCTACTCACATTGAGTAATTCTTTTGTAAAAGTGAATATCACTTTCCCATTTCATTGACAATGATATCACACTCAATTATAAAGTGCTATTATTCATGACTTTAAAATTGTTATTTGCACTAAAACTTATAAAGTGTCAAAATTTAGTGGGGATCAAAATCATAATCAAGGGGGTTGTATTTTGTATTATTTTGCAACATGGACATAATCCTAACTCTATTTAACTTCTATGAATGGAAGAAATCAATGGAGATAAAACTTAAGAAACTATGATTGCATTGTGTCACTATGGGTTTGGTACCTGAACCTATAGGAGTAGTTGAGAAATGAAAGTGACATGTAATTGAAATGATAAAGCTTATGGTACATTGTGTACATTAATTTCTACTGATCTTATCTTTCACATTAATTATACCACAACAACTAATGATGCATATATAACATTAGAATCTTTTTTTGTAAGAAATATGTCATGAGAGGAAATCAATTGGAAAATGAATTGATAAGTCTTAATCCACAAGACTTCAACACAATACAAGATTTCTTCAGTAAATTAAATCTTCTAAGGTTTCAACTCAAACAAAGTGGAATTGAAAAATAGGATGAACAATTGGTCCTAAGTATCTTGTCAAAATTGGGCCCTCAATATTCATTATTTTTTATTACTTTTCATGCAATGAAGAATACCTTTGGTGCACACTATAATATGCCATCATTCTCATTTTTTTTTGTTTCTCTCACAAAGGAGCAATAAAAAATGATTTAGATGGACACAATGCAACATTCAAAGCCACAAGTAATTGTTTCAATAAAACAAAAGGAAAAAGAAATAAAAAGTAGTAAAACACAAAAAGTAAAGTATGATTTTTGCAAGAAAAGTCGGCACACTAAAGATAAATGTACAAAGAAAAGGATATATCACCTTGAGCATCTACTCGAGCAACAAGGGATTCCTATCTCCAACAAATAATTTTCATCTAGTTCAGCATCTAAAGGAAAAGTATTAATGGGTACTATAGGTTCAAAGATTGATAAATGGGTTCTTGATTTAGGATCATCACATCACATGTATCCTTATCCAAAAGTGTACATTTCCTTTTATCCTTCTAATGTAAAAAAGTACAAGTAGCTAATAGCACTTTCATATGTGTTTGTGTCCAAGGTAAAGTTGAGGCATATAATCAAATTATTCATAATCTCTTGTTTGTTCCTAAATTGGAAAACAACATTATTTTAATCATTTATCAACTCACAAAATCTAGGAAGATAGTTGAGTTTACATCAACATTAGTGACCATTTGAGACTCTCATAGTAGATAGATTGTTGTAGTGGATGGGATTGATCAACTCTCTCATGTTTATAATTTTTTACACTTTTCTCCACTAAATTCATTCTTCCACTTTCAGTATGGACAATTCATCTCCTCCACTATCTTCTATTGCATCAGAATTTAGAGGTGCTTGATCGAGAGAATCCAAAGGTTCTTTCTAAAATAAGGTCACAAGGGTCATCTCACCATCTTTTGGGAGGCTTCTTAGTCTCTCTTCATTGTACTTGTTATAATCTCCATTTTGGAGGGTAGTTTTTTCCCATAGGGTTTTCTACCTTTCTCCACCTTTTGGGAGAGTTTCATTGTACATGGGTACCTCATCAAGCCTATTTGTCAAGACCCATCCATCTATGTACCCACCTAATTTGAGCTTAAAGGGGGGAGTTATAGTAAAATAATAATTATTTAACTATTTATTACTTTTATGTATTAATCCACCTTATGTGGTTATATGTCACTTGAAGAGGTAGTTGAACTCTTCAAGGTTGTGTGGCATTCCTCATTTGCCACTTGGTAGAACCTTGTTGCCACCTTGAGTTGAACACTCCTAGACTAGCTGAAACTCATCATCCTATATGTACACACAATAATCAATAATTTCACCCTCTTGAATTGCATTATTTAAGCTTCATCTTGTGTGAGTTAGCTTGATACCAATATTCTATGTAGAGATCTCGGTTATGCTAACAATGACTACCCCAAGGCACTATAGAAATAGTATTTTTTGGAATGGAATTGAACTTCATATGATCACTAACTATTATTATCCATTTGATGGTGTTGATGTAGATTTTGGTGTTATGATATTCCAATACTGACCTATATAGAGGATTTCTCTTGTCAAGATCATGGCACTTGTATATAACCCATGGATGTTATTATGATCCTTGTTGATACTAGGGTTGACCTTATCTTAATATGCACACTGTGAAAGAGTACCATGAGAATCCTTATGATAAAGGGATTTTTCTAGTATGTGGTAGATTATTGAAGTATATTTTTAATACTTTAAGCGATATGTTGGATTGTCTAAAGTGTAGTAGAAGTGGATGGATTATTTAGCATTTTAGATGTAGGATTTTTTATTTTCCAAACTTTGGATGGTCAATGGTGTAGTTTGGAATTTGGATTGGGATTTCTTTTTTTTGGAATCAACACTATATATTCCTTGCATGATGGGATTGATTACCCTTTTAAAAGAGGTGGACACTTTCTAATTGTGAGAAAAAAATTTCTTGTGGTTCCACATTTTTTTATTAAATATTGGATTTGAATACTTGGATTTTCTTGATCCAATTTTCAATTCAATATCAAATTTAAATTAACCTTTCCAATTGGAATTATGGATTCAATGACATTCAACATTTTATTTTGATCTTTTATATTGTAATTTTTTGTTTTTTTAGGTTCCAACTGGTAGTTTAAAGGATTTTATATTGATAGCTTATGGTGTGGATGGGAGGAGTGTTAAAAAACCTTATGGTAAGGACTACACATGAACCGTATTTTGATTCTTGAATTGGATGAAGTTGCCCCCAATGTTGTAGAGGCATCTATCACATCATTTGATATGTTGATTGAAGAACATATGAGACCTTTATTTCAGGATTCTCAAAAATATATATTGGTTGTAAAATCGCTTGCTCATGTAACCCTAATCATCTTCCTTCATACTGCATTATTTAACAGATTTTATTTGCGATGGGGCATGTGATATTTTTGAAACAAGATGCTAAACCATATTTTTATAGTTGAAAACCATAAATATTTTCTATTTTCTCATCTATGAGAGATATTTTTTGATAGAAGTAGATGATCCTAGATAATAGGACACTAGATCTTTCTACTTGGTCATGCTAATTGTCTCTTGATCATTTGGATTGTTGATGTGATCTGTGGTATATTCTTTATTAACCTTTATGGTGTAATCCATATCTTTTGTTTGATTATCTATGTGTCCAAGGGATGCAAGTGTCTCATCTTGGGGAATAGAGGTGGTTGGAAGATGGATAGGATTAGGATCAATTTTTTTAATCATGGATGGCATTGAGTTGGATGAGGGGACCATCTTGGATTTATTGATCAAGATTAGGACCTCAATCAAATATAGGCTTATCTTGGATGTCATGATCAAAGATGGGAACTTGATAAAATGTTGAATTACCTTGGACATCAAATATTTAGGATGGATTGCATTATGTTATTTGATCTATGGACATTGATTTTGGTATCCAAGGGTTCTCTAACTCTCCTAGGGTTTTTCACCTAGAAGGAGAGAAATGGACCCAAAATGCATAATCTCTACACTCAAAATCAATGCAAGGATGGATGCAATATGCCTAAATACAATGTCTAAATGAAATAAACTGAAAAATAAAGATGATTATTAATGTAAAACCTAAGCTATGCAAGTTGTTTGAAAACACATTGTGATATGCAATATGATTGATTAAATGTAATAAAGAGCAAAATAAAGATAATAAAAAGAAAATGTGCACTTGGAAACTGATGAATGGTAGAATGGAGATTGCAAATGCCTCTAAAATTCTAGGAATTTTGATTTTCTAACTAATTGGGACACTTATACCAAGCTGCGTGACTTAGTCCCAGATCAAGGAAACTGCCCAGAAACCTGTTTCTGCCAAATGGGTATCTAAAACTACAAAAACTTATGAAAAACCAGTGCAGTGGGACTAAGTCACCATTGTTGGTGACTTAGTCCACTTCGTATTTTCTACAAATCCAAAAGTGGAAACGGAAGGCCACAGTCTGTACTCTATTTTTTGACGAAAACCTAGATCTAGATCTACAAAAAATACCTACAAAACATAGTATAAATTGGTTTTTAATGGGGGGTTTTCCTTGGTCAAACCCCTAGTTGGTATTTAAACCTTAAAAGAGATAAAATCTACATAAAACCCTAGCCCTAAATGTGTCTAAGACTAGGAAGTCTGAAAATGAAATGCAACCCTATTCTAATATGCAAGA
>VDFB02011292.1:0-113998 GCA_007258455.2 Sequoia sempervirens
TATTAGAGATTCATTTGTTTTTACATTGGTACTTCATTAGGCCTTGTAGTCAAGACACGTCCATGCATCAATCATTGCATAATTCATCAAGGTTTTTTAGCTTCTGCCTAAGTTGATCTTAAGGGGGTGTTGGGGTAATTAGGACATCACTTCATAATTAATTAATCATTAATTAATTATTAGGTCACTTATTACTTTATCCACTTAAGCTAAACTTAGGAGTGAATTTTTATTATTATATTGGGCTAAATATAGGTTAAGTTGTCTCATTGAATGAGATTAAGACAATTGTCACAATCTAATCAAATCCTCATCTAGGGTTTATTTTTTCCTTTTATAAGGACTCTCATTCATTGTAATCAATCATTCACATTCATTATTCAATACAAAAAGTATATCAGATGCTTGTGTGGATCAATTCTTTATCTCTTGGTTGCATAGAAAATCAGTTGCTTTGATCTCTCATTTGTGATATGTGTTTTGGTTGTAGGTGACTTTTGGGAGATGTGGGGTTCACTATCAACTCCAACATTATTTTCCTTTTTCTCCACATATTTTCTTCTAAAATTCTTGGGCTTGCTACAATTACAACACTTAGCCTTGGATTTTGTAGTCCAGGTTTGGATATCCCACATGATATGACTATAGATTTGTCTTTCTTCTTGTCCTTTATTTTCTCTTTTGATCTTCCAAAAACTACTAGGGCCTCCATGGTAAAAAAAAAAAATTCTTCATGTCTCCTTTGAAAATAATGATGCAACTACCTTCATCCATTTTCAATTTAGAGATTGTACTCTTGATTACCATCACTAAGGTATCTCATGAGTCTAGAAATAACATAAAAAATTCATGGAATGATCCTCCTCTTCCATATTCACTCAAACAAAGTGCAAATATGTACCAATCATGTTGAAAGCATTCTCTCATCCATAAAATCACCATCCTCCATCCTGAGGGTATACAACTTCTTTGTTAGGAAAAAAAAAATTACCAAGGATTTACTAATAAATTTCACCCTTGTTTTAGATATCAATAGCATTATATTCTTCATGTATATTACAAAATACAAAGTATTCATAGAGTTTGATGAGACCTTTCACTTTTCTATTCATTTTTTCCTAGTTTTCTTGTGATAGAGTAGTAGGTTTAGATGTAGATGTTAAAACCCATATGTATCTATTTGTGAGTATATTTTCCATTTTGAGCTTCCAAATTTTTTTTTCTTGAGAAGTCTTCCATTTTTACCCTTATCCCTAGCACCCAAAATCTAAGGTGATTCGACTCTAATACCAAATGAAAGGAATTAAATGTGTTGAATATGTTTCCTACACTAATTTATGAGAGGAGGTATATACAAATAAATTAAATCTTTACAATTACAAGAAAAATACACAACAAAGATAATATACCACAACATTTATTTATATGAGGTAAACCATTTTGAGAGAAAACCCCTACAATCCAAAGAAAAGTTTAATATATTATTTATTAATCAAAATTTACTATACACTTTGAGTCTAAGTCTTTATTGGAGTTTTTCCAAGAAAATATCTGGAGTAATTCTAGTAGCATAAAGTACCTACAAAATTAACTATCGAAACTTTCATCTTAGAGCACCCAATAAATAGGAGAAATAATGCATAAAAAATCAAGTAATTATAAAACCATGAACTAAAACCATCCAAAAAGTAGTAACCAAATCTTTAGTTAAAAATCTAACACCCAAATCCCAAGATGAGTCTACATGTTAAAAATAGCATATTACTTCCACCTTTCATAAGCTCATCATAATCCACCCACCAACATGGGTGCTCTATCTTGGCTCCATTATCTCCATTCAAAGATTCTTTATGACATCATAACACACATCATAAGTTGGTCAACAAGTGTAAGTCCCTTTTGTTCTTACATTTTCAATATGGAAGGCCCAACTTTCGAAGGCTATAACTTTTAATTTAGAGAGTTGATTGAGCCTATCCTTTTAATTTGTAGAGATTGAAGAGGTATATGTCATGAAAATATAGGAAGTGATATCATTTTATCAAAAACTATTTCAAGGTCAAAATGACCTCTATAGCCTAGAAATTGAGTTTTTCTATTCTTTATTTTGAAAATTGTAATTTTGGTGTTATTAACATTAGGATGCAAGGTTGACACATCTTTCCTAAAAAAATTGACTATGGATTTGGGTCCATATTTTGGATGGTTTTATCTCATTCTTTCCTAAATACTATTTCATGATTTCATGTATTATTTCTTCTATATATTCAATTCTTCTCCTAATTTTGTAAGTATCTTTATATTGCAAAAATATCTCTAAATGTGTATGTTAGTATAATCTCTTTTGAATATTTAAGCTTGAATTTATATTATAACCCTATTTGTGTAGTTGATAATACAATCAGTTCAAGATTACAAGGCTAGGTTTTTCCTTGCATGAGTTTTCTTCGGTTCTTTGTTATATTGTGTTTATTATTTTTGTGTTTAAAAATATATATCATTTCTAAATTTACATGTAATCCTCTTAGATTAATTATGGAATTTTTATCCTACTTCCTTTCATTTTGGTGCATGCATGTATGCGTGCCTTACTCGGTGATTTTTGGCACTAAGAACATTATGCCCCTTGAGCTTGAGATTGTATCTTTACGTGTCTCTCTTCATGACATTATTGATGATAGTATAGCTATAGAGAACAAATATTACAAGAACTTGAAACACTTGTGAGAGAAGATTCAATGCATTAGATAATATTTAGGTATATTAGCTCGACAATTAAAGAAATTATAATAATGATGCAATTCCCAAATATTTTTAGCTAGGTAACTTGTTCCTTCATGCTAACTCTAAGAATCCAAATTCTAAGAGAATTATGGGATAAATTGTGTTAGAATTGGTTAGGTCCCTTCATTAGCACTTCTCAATCTAGTGGTGATGATTTTGATTTATCTATTCTTGAAGGAAAATTAGTCAAAGATAATTCCAATATCATGTACTTACATTATTATTTCTATTGACTAGAGACATGAGGAAGAAGGAGAAATAATTTTTTTTTAAATCATCCTTGGGCCCGTTATCCCTTTTTTTCATTCTTATTCATTTATTATCATTACTTGAGTGTATCCTTAGGAATATATTAGATCATCTTGACTCTATGTTTGTACATAATTAGTATATATCCATGGCTTGACATAATTATTGCACCTAAATAATGTTATATATACATCTTATCATGCTTATGATTTCATACCTATGATTTATATCATGTCACATCTTATGGTCTTATGTATGTTATGAACTTTATCATGCTCACACCCTTTACATCTTATTTACATTTACATGATCCTTATCTTTCATAAATGGTCATCTTTATCTTATCATTTGTATATATGTAGGGAAAATATCTTTATGCAAGCCTTTGTACTTATCTCCTACTTATATGATTGAATGTTTATTAGCTAACATTATGTATAACCTTGTTTTATCTTTTACCTATAGTGGGGGTAGCCTTTTACATGGGCCTTGATGATTATCTTTTGGTTACATGCTTAGATATTTATCATATTATTTTCTCTACAATATTGCACATTTTATCATGTTTAACTATTTTTTCCTCTCCTCCAATTCCTTGTGTCTTTTGCATGCAACCAATTGGAGGGGAGTGTATATGCCACTAATTTTCCTTTATGTGTTGTGTTATATAGTAATAGGCTAATAGCCATTCCTAGCTTTAGGGAAGCATTTAATAAGATATTTGCAGAGTTAACTATGTTTTCAACATGACTATAATACTTTGGAATCTTATCCACTCATTATGTGTCACTTTTCAATTGTGTGATGTGTTTTATTCATTTTGTGTTATTTTATATTTTGTGGGTCTCCAAGGAGATGTTTATTGGTAGAAGAATTAAAAAATGATTTATTACTTTATACTAATCTAGTATCTTTTGAGTGTGAAAAATATTTAATTTACATGTTGAATGCTTGGTTTAGTTAAACATGTATCTACCCAATAGTTTGCATGCACATCCAAATAGTGAAAAAATATAATGGTGAAGTTTTCATATGAATTCCATTTTCCTTAATGTTTTGGGCCCACTTTAGTTAGACTTTCCTAAATGTAGTGATTAGCTTCCACATGAAATTATTGTGTAAATTTGGCTCATGACATTACGCATCCTAATTTGCGTTATCATTTATTTCTAGAGATACATTCCCAATCCTTGGACCTATTTTTCATCATGTTAGACCATATTTATTGTTTCAAACTTGACCTAGGTCACTTCCATAATAGTAAATAAAATTCTTATACTTTTAAAATTTAAAATTTAAATTCTTGCCTTGTCAACCACTTCACTAACTATTGTGACCTAACTTAGTGCACATTTTATTGGTTTATGAGTTTGGTTGTATTATATTACATTCATTCACTTATTTAAATCTATTTAGAAATTATCAAGGAATATCATGTTGGAGAGTATCTAACAGCATGTTAGGGTTTTATCAATAGAACATTTGTGAAAGCATTCTAGTAGCATTCATGAGAGAATCAAAGAGCAAAAAGTTCTAGGTCTATTAAATACTTTCTTATTGTCTTTGAACCTTTCACTTAGAGTCATAGAGTTGTTCTAGGGTTCTAACCAAAGAGAGAGGAATTCCTTAAAGGTGTTTGTAAACATTGCTTACCCTTACATAAATTCAAACACTCAAAATCAAGGCATATAAATTCCAATATGTCACAATATGTTAAATAGTGTTTACTTTCTAGTTTATATTTGGGCTCAAGTTTAGATACACACTCAAGTTGAGGATTGCACTTACAAATATTAGGGTGCATTCACATAAGTAACCTTAGATAAAAACATAATCGAGTTTCACATATCATTGATAGAATCTAAAATGTCATAATATTAACAAATGAATTTTTTCCCACCTAAATAGAAGTTTCCACATCAAAATAAAAATTGAATACACATACATTTAATTTTTATTAAAATTTTCACATTTATTTTTAAAAAAATCAATTTTGTAATTCCAAACAATTAATCCTAATTACTACTTAAATTAATTTATACTTAATTGAATACATTAGTTAAGGGAGAGGACCCAGTAGTTCAGTAAACTAAATTCATGCCTCTCAAAATCCTACCTAACAATTTCAAATCACTCCCAAATTTTTATAGCATCATTTGGTAAGTCCCTACTTATAACTAAAGTTTCAGGGCCAGTGGTCGTGTCATCAAATATGATACCAAATCAGTATGCTTTTTATTGAAGTGTCCAAAAATGTCAAAAAAAGGTTAGACTCATAGTTGTACTAAGTCATGTTCTATTGGTGCGTTGATGTGGCATCACATGATTTGTTTGCTTTTTTAAATCTAAGGAATGCATTTCATTCAATTATGAATACTCATGATCAACACTAACAACTTTAAACACAATTATTAGTACTATATTATTATTTAAATATTGAACATTAAATCAACAAATATTATCACAACTATTAAAAAATGTTCAATCCTTTCCTCTAATTATTACGCTGATAGGCATAACATTACAATGGCAGCATGCCTTATAGCACCCCAACACAATTCATGAAAAAAAAACACATGCTAGTTGTATACTTCAAACAATTTGAATTAGAAATGTGAAGAAACTTTCCAAATTAATATAATAGTAATATTTGTAATGTTTCCATATTAATATAATAATAATATTTATAATATTATAAAATGATGATATTAAATCTTTTGTGAAGCAAGTTTTGATTATGATAATATTTTTTTTTTAAACAAAAGTGGCAAGCCACTATATTTTATTATTATATATATACTTATATTTACAAATCTTGGTTCAATGGGCATACCGGCAGGAAAGAACCAGGAGAAGAAAACCTCTGGTTATAGCTCAAAAGTTACAAAACATTTTACGATTCGGGGCCATATACATACAGAGAAGCCAATTTTTCCATTTGGCGTTCATCTGAATTGTTGGCTTACATGTCCATATTTTCGAAATTACAAAACATTTAACTATTTGGGACCATTTACATTCTTAGAATCCAAGTTTTCCTTGGCATTCATATAACTTGTCAACCGAAATTCAAAAAATACTACAAATCCTGCATTGCATACAACTTGACATCTGCCTTAATGAAAACTGATCCAACAAAGTATCTTCCCATTTGCACTGTTATATGTTGGCCAAAAAATTACTCAAAAAAATATTTACCTTTGAATACCTAGAAATTCCAAAATCATTTTCAAAAAACCCACTTTTTTTTCACTTATTCTTCTATCTACATGTTCTCCACAGAATTTTCCCCTTGCTCATCATGACCTTCATCCATGTTCTGAGAATTGAGCGCAACATTCATATCCGGAACCACAGTTGCAACCCGATTTTGTGCCAAATTTTGAACAACCCTCTACATATCCAGTTATGCACTAACTGGTTGGCGTTGAATACCTAAAGAAGCAACATGAATACAATTATGATAAAGTGAAAATGACACATAATGATATTTTTCTCTGAAACATTCAGACGTTTCTCTCCCCACTTGAATACTATATCTTGCCAATCCCCTGTTAAGTTGGCTTGGGTCAGAGAGCTCTAGAGACTGCTTGAATGCATCATAGACGTTAACAAACACCTTATTATGAGGCAAGAAGTGTGGAAAAAATATTTCACCCACATAACCCTCCCCCACGCCAAAAACATACTTTTGTGTGCATTCCACAAGAATGTCATTCTGCAACAATATATCATTAACCATTTTTTCTGCAATTACAATCACAGAATCTAGACATTGTAGCATATCCAAAAGGTTAGATATAAAAATTGACAAAATGTTTGATGGGTAAAGCAACCTCCTTGATTTTGGATGGAGAACTTTTGTCCCAATAACACATTTGAGACTCCTATAATCATAGGGACACCTTAGCTTAAAAGCAAATTGCAGATGAACCTCTTCCATCCTTCCTATAAATGGTATCTCCCATCTTTGCACTGGAAACCACACACGATAGTTCTTCGGATGATAATCCATCACTGTTATCCTTACAACTTTTTTGTAGATTAATCCTTCAGAAGATAGTTATGCACTTACTATTTGTCAACAAAAAACATACTTGGCTAAATAAATAGAGGATTTTTTGCCATAAGACAATTTACTATCATGATGGCATCGAGTTTAGTCTATACAAAAACTAAACTTTACCATCAGAAAAATGACATTTAGCACATGCTTGATTGATATCCTACACCTCCAGAATAAATGAATCATTTAACATTAAGATGCTAAACGTACTAAAAAGTGATAAACCATTTTAAGGAATAATGAGATGAAAACACCTGTTACCATGTCACATGATTTAGTGATCTCTGAAAGGATGGATATAGATATCCATGTGTACCTCAGCTAAAATATGGTAACTCCAAATTCTAGTGTAGCGTACTCAAGAATATGAACAAGCTTAACCGCACAAATGAATGCTTACACCAGCTACCAACATCATAACATGCTTAGATCATCATAAAATATGATCTTTCCTCTATTTGAATTCAAATCATGCGAACCTAATATCACAATATTTGGTGTACCCCCAAAACTGCAAAAACAATTAACTTTTGGATTTGTGTTATTCGTTTGAAATGACATACAAGCCATCTCATTTGTACTCGCACCATATTCTTTTGACAAGAACCAAATTTGCACATATGAATAGTATGATTCATATACAAGCTTTAAGTAGTTTCAAAATTTGTTAACTTTGCTTGCATCACTTTGATACCTTTTGATGATATCATCAAATACTTCTTAAAACATGCATCTATAATGCTTTCATTTCTCTCTCCTATAACTAGCCAAAAAGCTCTCACACATGTAATTGTCAATTACACGTGTTGTTAGATCCTTTATTGTGTTGAATTAATTTTTCAATCTTCATAGATCTGAAGGAATTGGCACTTGTAATTTCCAATTACCCATGTGTTGGCAAGAAACACATGTGTAATTTCCAATTACATATGCATAGCCAGATCACCAAGTTTATCTTCTTACATGGATCATAACCAGAAACTAACACATCTGTAATAGCCAATTACATATATGAAGTTGAATTATTTCTTTTCTTCATGAAAATTTATCACATATATTTGAATTTTTATTTCTAAAATATAACAAACCATGTCTAACCTTCACAGATGTTAGACAAAATTTGATATAATTTAGGAGTTTCCATCCTTAATCAGATTTTCTCTATAGAGAAATCAAATCTCAAAAATTGTTTCATCCTAAATTTACCAGATATTTGTGCACACCAAAAAATTAACTGGTTAAACCTCCAAGTCTAACAAACTCTTTCCTCTTTTGATAGTAAAGTTTCTAAAATATAATGCATCTTACCCAATGCAACCACATGAGTAACTTCGTTATCTACTTGATCACACCCATAATTTTCCAAAAAATATGCTACCATGTTTCCCTCTCTGTATGTGTGCAATATTTCATAATTTCCTATTTTGTCAAGCAATGACCATATCTACTTAACAATATATTCCATCTTCCAATTCTAAAGCTTATGTTCTCGACATGCATTAATTAAAATCATTGAGTCATCTTCTACTTGAATCATAGGTAATTTGAAGCTAAAGACTAACTTCAAACCAAACAAAAGAGCTTGAGCCTCCTCAACATTATTAGTTCCAGGCATCAATTTATAAGATTTTGCACATAACACTAAACCTTTATGATCTCTTATAACCACCCCTGCTCTAGATAAACTTGGATTTCCCCTAGATGCTCCATCTATATTCATCTTAAAGATACCTAAAGGAGGAGGATACCACACTATGGAGTCTCTATTTACCTTTGGGACATACTGATGAATATTACTTTTGAATGGAAAATACAATAAAGTCCATGAGGACATCAAGCTTAAATCCCAAGCAGTAAAAAGTGAGCCAACATGCTTTACTTTGTACACATAAGAATTTACTGTTTCAGATATTGACCTTTCCAATAGTAATAGCATTTGATCAATGTTCAATTTCTCTTTCCTAAAAATAATTCTATTTCTTGCCCACCAGATAGCCCATAATATTGAAGACGGTATGATGCACCAAATACTTGCAAAAAATGATGTTTTATACAACTATGGCCAACTAGTGAATAATTTCCAAATGGTGTTTGGCATAGCTATTACCCAATTCATTTTAGCCACTACAAACAACCAACAAATTTGCGCTATTGAACACAAAAGGAAGAGGTGATTTATATCTTCAAATTCTTGATCACAAAGCACACATTTAAAAGGGATAGCTATCTTTAGTTTAACTAGTTTATCACTTGTTAGAATTTTATTTTGAATTTCAAGCCAAGCAAAACAACCTGCTTTAGGCAACACTTTTTAATTCCAACAAAACTGATAGGCTCTTTGTTGTGATACCTATAGGGATGCTTGAGAAATTGATTTGTACCCCTCTTTAATTGCATAACAACCTATTTTTGCATTAGACCAGATTAATCTATCAGGTTTGGATGAAAAATAAACTACTCTTTCTTGTAGAATAGATGAAATTTGATCTTTATGATTCTCATCTATTGCCTCTTTTGATAAGTCCTTCCACTTGAATTTTCCAGTCATTGAATCCATGTGCTCTGAACATAATCTTTTACTTTTGATCCCCAAACTTGAGACAAAAAATTGGCAGTGTTCTGAAAACTAAAACCTACAGCTAGATTCCGGTATCCATTCCAAGAATCTTTCCAAAAAAAGGCTTCATTCCCATCATTCACTTCCCAAGTTATATGAGGTAAGATAACTTTCCTACATGAGAGCAAAAAATTCCACATTGCAGACCTTGAAGGTGGGTTTGCAATAGTAAAAATTCTTGATGGATAATGATTATCTAGATATTTGCTCTGCATAAGATGACACCACTTAATTGTAGGTTTAGCATACATTTTCCAAACCATTTTAGCTCCTAGTGCCAAATTTCTATCTAACAAATTATGAAGGCCTGCTCCACCTTTTAACTTCTCTAGACACATTGTTTCCAAAGATATCAAAGGAATTTTCTTTTTTCTATCCAAATTACCCAACCATAAAAAAATTTTGATCAGCTTTTGAATTTGAAAAATGATGGACTTTGGTGCTTTTAGACATGCCATATAGTAATTTGGAATCGTTGATAATACAAATTTTACCAATAAAATTATCCCTGCTAAAGATAACCATCTACCTTTCCATGACAATATTTTTGCTTGAATAGTTTGAATGATTTTTTGCCAATAAGTAACCTTATTCTAACCAGTGAAGAATGGGATGCCTAGGTATTTACATGGAAAATGTGCTTGCTGAAAACCAAAAAGACTCACTATTCGATTTTCAATATCAAATTTTGTATTGAACACATAAATTTTTTACTTACCTTCATTTACTTTTTGCCTTGAAGCTGCAGTGTACTTATCCAATAAAGACTTTATCTGCACAACTTCTCTTATTGAGGCTTTACCAAAAATAAAAGTATCGTCAACAAAAAGAGAATGAGTCACTGAAATGTTAGTATTTGGAATAGAAACACCCTGAGTGAGACCACACGTGTGGGCTTTGAGAATAGATCTGCTCAAAGATTTTTCCAATATGATAAATAAGAATAGAGACAATGGATCTCCTTGATAGAGCCCTTGAGTAGATCCAAAAAAGTCAACTGCTAATCCATTTAATAAAACCAAAAAACTTAGCACTAGACAAACATGCCATTATCCACTTACACCACTTAGGAGAAAAACCAAACTTCAGTAGCACCCAATTCAAAAAATCCCAATCAACCCTATCATATGCCTTCTACATATCAAGTTTAATAATCGTTGTAGATAATTTATTTACAGCAATGGAGTGCAAAGTTTCATGGGAAACAATTGCTCCTTCTGATGTTTCTCTCTCAAGAACAAACCCCACTGTTCCTCAGAGATGATTGAAGGCAGAAGAGAATGTAACTGAAGATAAATGGCCTTTATGAATATTTTATAAATTATATTACATAAAGAGATAGGCCTAAAACCATAGAAAGTATCAAGGGTTTTGATTTTTGGTATAATGGTGATATTAGTCACATTAAATTTTTTCAACATACCTTCTGACTTTCTTGATTCCTCCAGAGCATTGGGAATATCAACTCCAATAAAATCCCAACATTTTTTATAAAAGATGGAAGTGAAACCATCAGGTCATGGTGCTTTGTCAGGAGACATGGAGAAAACCACTTCTTTTACTTCTTTGAGTGAAAAAGGAGACATTAGCCTGAAATTATCTTCATGAGATGCCATATTAGGGATATCTTGAAGAAGCTCTTCTCTTTCTCTTGTTAAAAGAGCATTATCATTATTATTTGCAAATAAAAGAGTAGAAAAAAACTTGACTCCTTCATTTTGAATCTCTACCTCTTTAGTAATTAAGGCACCTGATACACTATCTTTAATAGAGAAAATAGAGCTTTTTTCTTTTTTTTATTTGTGCCGATATATGGAAATTTTTTGTATTCCTATCTCCATCTTTCATCCATAATTCTCTAGACTTTTGTCTCCAATAGACCTCCTCTCTCAATAACAACTCCTTCCATTCCTCTTGTAACTTTCTTTGTTCTTCAAATAATGCATTATCAAGACCGTTAGCAATAATTTTTTCATTCACTATTTCTAAATTTTTGTAAACCAATTCTTTTTTAACAAATACATTTTTAAAAACATGTTGATTCTATATTTTTAACTGTTGCTTCACATGCTCCAACTTCTTGTTCAATTGAAACATTCTAGAACCATAAATAAAGGGCGCACTCAACCACCATTTTTTTAGCAAGAGAATAAGATCTGGATGTCTAAACCACATTGCCTCAAACTTAAAAGAGGATTGAAACTTTGTCTTTACTTGTTTTGCAACCAAATCAAGTGAAATAACAAAGTGATCAAATGCTGCAAAAGGCAGAATTTGAGATTGAAATTGATGATCACTTAATACCCAATTCGAAGAGATTAAAAACCTATCTAATCTCTCTGTAATTTGAAGAAAGTTTTTTCTCCTATTTGTCCAGGTATATCCACCATTTTGTGGAATTACATCTACCAAAGCATTATCTTGAATGAAAGCAGAAAAATCCTCCATAAATTTCTTTGGAGGACATATACCACCTTTTTCTCAAGAAATCTTGTAATTGCATTGAAATCCCCTGCAACAACGTGCTCTTGCCCCAAACCATCAAGTTTCAGTTTCAGGGTATCCCACAACATCTTCTTTCCTACTATATTGTTAGGCCCATAGACATTGAGCAGCCAAAAAGATAAATCAAAATGGTTAATCTTCATTAGCTTCCAGTTATGATCAAATGAGATATTACTAATTATGCAAACTATTTTTGCATTCCAAAGAGTAAGCAAACCTCCTGAGGCTCCCTGAGAGGGTGAATTTGAATCTTTCCATTTTCTCCACTTCTTAACAATAACTTGAAAATATTCCTCAGAAGTTTTAGTTTCTTGAAGAACAACTAAATTTTCCCCACAAGCATCCAATTGTTGCTTGATTTGGGCCCTTTTGTTAGGGGCATTTATGCCCTGACATTCCATGATATTAACCTCATTGAGACTTGGGAGAGCAACAAGCTCTCCTTGGTCTTTTTTGTTTCAAACCTATACCCATTTGGGCATCTAATGTCGTTTGTACACCTACTGCTATTTGTTCTTGTAACTTGATAGCTAAAGATTTCCTACTCCTTTTGGCAGGATACTTTTTGCTTGAAGGAGACAATGGTGACTTGGAGATTGATAGTGATACCAAATCATTTGAAATCTCCCCTTCCCCAAAAACCTCTGAAGCAGTATCATCAATAATTTGTTCACCTACATATACTAGAGCCTCATCCACAAATTTCTCAAACTCCTCCTCATAAGGTAAATTATAGGAATGATCATTAAGATCAACAGAAGGTGGTTGAGACTATAAAACATAATTATCCTTCAATTCTTGGTCATAAAAAACCTTTAACCTTTCATCACATTGATTATACAAGCCAAGTGTGAGCATTGAGGCACATTGATTCAATTGTTGAATACTATCAAAATTAAGCTAAGGAACCAAGAACTTAATAGAAGAAAGAAATATTTTGATAGGTGACAACAATAATTTCTCCAAACCAGGTACAAAAGAAACAATAATAGGCTTAAAATGAAAGTCAAAAACCTTGATAGCTAACCCTTCATTTTTAAAACCATCTAAGGATAAACAATCTCCCTTCTCAGAATTACTTAAGAGAAAGCCCTCAACCTCCCCCAAAGATAGTTGTCTGCAAAAAAAACCTTCTACAAATTTCAATTGTGAAACTTTTGAAAACCCACACTATTGTAGCCCTTCAATTGCAGGACCTTGAGAATTAAACTATGACTATGTACCATTAATAAATTGATACCATTTAAAACATATATCAAAAACCTTAGAGATGAATCCATGCAAATCAATCATTTGTGACAATTTCTTATCAGGAGTAGCAAAAGCCACAAGTGATATGTCATTTAATGAATTAATAGAGTTTTTGGATGTATCCCTATTAACATCCATGCTCAGATCCTCCAACTCCACACATTTTTTGGAGGAATGAATAGGTGAATGACATAAAAAATAGAATTGCTTTGGGTCCTCAAAGACCACCTTTTGTTTCCACAAGCCATGACTTGACTTAATATTAACAACCACTGGTAGAGTCTTAGAAACATCAATAAGCACAAAAAGCTTGACTGGTAATGAAGGATTAGAGAAAAAATGAATCATGATGCAGATAAATGCTTATCTAATTGCCGAGGACCTCAATGATGCTCGACTCTCTATTAACCCTTGTAATTGAACCCAAAAGGGAACAAATTGAACACTAGTATGAGAAGGGAAAAAATTTGGAGTCCAAAGGGTTGTAAATAAACCGTGCCCTTTGCAAATCCAAGATTTTTTTTTATAAACAACATTTCTAGAATCTTTATCAAAAAAATATAACAGCAAAGAAACCTTCTCCCTAATCTAGAAAGAAAAATTGGTTAGATCCATCCCAAGTTTGAAAAACCCAAATTTTCAAAAAGTCAAGATCTAGAAGGAATTTCCAAAACTTATAGATTAGGGTGACGCCCTTAATATCATTAGTCTGCGACAAAAGCATGGCATGAGGAAGAGTGAAATTGACTTGATCACTCCTCCAGATTCTTTTTTAAACCCATTTTTGTGCATTAAAACCCAAATCCTTCTCCTTCCCTTGCATTTGGGACTTTGAATGAGCCCTCTGCCCCATACCATCAGTACCATTTGCATTAGGGCCCACAGAAACCTTCTTATTGATAGGAATATAATTTGGAAAGGTGAGATGAGGTCGCAAAGGTACAAAAGATTTAGGGGAAACGACAGGAATGTCATTCAGAAAAGTGGTCGGGAAAGGAGATGAATTTGGAATGAAGGGAGCCCTAGAAGTACCATAAATGAGAATATTAGGGATGAAAGACATTGCACAAGGAGCAGGAGAAATCTTATGCCCATGTAAATGACCAGAAGCCACATCAGCCCACGAATGAGAAGAACTCAAAAAATCTAAGCGGGATTCCAATTCAGGAACACAAATGTCAAAAGGAGCTTGCCTCTCCTTGACAAGAGATTTTGTGGCTCATGAATGGCACTGAAACTTCGTAATGGGAGGCTTGAAAACTTGTCGATCAGGGACCCAAACCCCATTATGAAAAATGTTGCCAAGAAAACCCTAAAAACGTTTAACATTACTAGAAAATACCTATTTCGTCGATGAAGAGGTCTTTCCATATAGATCACATGTTGATCTAGTGGAAAATGCACCATTGGTGATGGGAAAACCAATCGAGGGGACCCTACCAGCTACACGAAAGCCCTTGCCCTTGATAGAATGGGCAGAAAATTTTGAATAATTATCATTAACAGGAAAATGATGGTTCTAAAAGTTGTGGTCCTCCATTTTGAATCCCCGTTAACATTCATTATAAATAGTAATATTAAATGATAATAGTAATATTTATTAAGTTTCTATTTTAACTAAATAAATCATTTTTAAATCCAATAGTTCTCCTCCAGTTATGTATCAAAAAACAATAGATAATTAGTAATATTTATTTATTTAAAATTAAAAAATCCACCACCACATTCTTATACTCATCAAAAACATTATTAAAATTGTTAAGTTTCTAATTTGATTGAATAAATCAATTTTAAACTCCAGCTATGTTTTTTATCAAACTATATATTAAACACTCACCCTTTTTTCACATCTCACAAAAATAATTTGTGCTATCAACAACAAGAATTTTTCTGTGACCAAGATGAAGAATTTGAAATCTATGCATTTGATAAGGTAATTAAAGTCTCCAATTTTGATTTTGCATGCATAAGTTATGCATTTATTTTTTTGCAGCCTAACAACTTCAACTTCAAATTTTGCATAATTGCATTCATGTGTTACCATCTTTATATGCATTGTGTTGTTTTATTGACAAAGATGCAAATAACTATTTATTCATTCTCTATTCTTAATTTCTAATTTTTACAAATATTTCAACATTTTTTTCCAATTCCTCAAAAATGGCTTTCTATAGCAAATGTTCTTACTTGAACCCACTCTTTCTCCTACATTAGAAGGCGTAGGAGAAAGAGGGGGTTCAAATGTGTAGGTACGTTAAGGGCCAAGGAGTCAAGTGATTGAAGAGAGGTTTATCTTCAGGCAAATGATACATGTGGACAAGTTCTTTACAAAATGTTGTGCATCAACATGCTATTATTATTCAAGGGATGTTTGATTCTTCTAATTTGTATGGTAATTATTTAATGTAAAATGCCTAATAAGTTGTAATCAAAATTATATTAATGAAGGAACAAATATTTTTCTTACCACTCAGTATTTAGTGTTATTTCTCATTATTCAGACTGGACTCGGGGGTCCATTTCCCCTTATTAAATGTTGATTTGTTTTTCTATGTTGATGGGTGATCCCTTGTTTTTAATGTATTGTGAAAAGTGAATGTGTGCAACTGCATGTGTGGTGTGTTGGTTTTCTCTTCTATGTTGATGGATGATCCCCTATTTTTATGTGTTCTAGAAAGTGAACATGTTTCAAAATTAATTTATTTAAAACACAAAATATTTTTAAATGTTAAATTAATACACAAAAAAAAAGTATAAAAGAATTAGAGAGCTAATTTCTAGATTCAAATTGTGTGTCAATCTAGAAATCAACTCTCTAATTTATCATGGACTATGGAAATTTCATGATATAAGAGAATTATTCTAAATTTATTATTACATATAAAAAAATTCTACATTAATATATTTAAATTTTCAAAATATTGATTTTTTTTAAAAAGAAAAATATTCTTTGATGTAATTGTGAGATATTTTTTTAATAATAGAATAGAAATAAAATTATAAAGGAATGGAAAACAATAGTTCTTTTAGAAATTTTTAAATTAATGTATTTAAAATTAAAAAATCTAATAGAATAGAATTATCCTAAATTTTATATTACACATAAAAAATATGTTTCTAAATTAAATATAAAAAAATTCAAAATATATCTCTAAAGAAATATTATAAATTTAAGGCTTTACTAAATATTTTATTCTAATACTAGCAACAACAAATTGAAATCAAGAAAGAAATGATACAATGGCTTCGAAGCGACAATGGCAGCCTAACGGCTATATTGTAGACAATGACAAATTTCACCTGACCTGTGGTAGAAATTCTCATCGAAACCATAATTATGGTCATTGGGGTCCCATAGGTGATCAGAAAAGGTATCATGCAAATAGAGTAAATGCAAATAGAGCACATAGAAGACGATACCGATTTTCTAGACCTAATTGGGTGCCAGTTCCACCCCATAGTGTTTTGAACAAAAATGGCCAACCGATTGTAGATATCTATGAAGGGGATACTTTGTATAATAGGGATTTTTAGAGCAAACCTTATGAGAAAAAATTGGTTTTTTTGCAATGGTCATATCAGGAAGCAAAGGCAGATCTCAAGTCGTTTAGAAATAGAGATTCAAAAGCAGTACAAGCCATAGGTGAAGGGCACCCAGAACAGGAAATATAAGGATTCAAAAGGGTTAAAAAATAAAATCCCAGTAGTTCAAAAGTCTGGGGTAACTTTAAATGCGCAGGGCCGAACGAACTCTTCATTACAAGGGAAAATGATAGGAGAAAAATCCCTGCTCCCTACGAGTATAGGGAAGTAGCATGATTCTTGCGCACAAATTCCAGACCATCAAGGTGCTCCCTTCAATCCAAATGCACTTAGTAGACCCCTCAAGAAAAAGAGTTTTGAAGAAGATGCTCTAGCCCAGATTAAGCAAAAGGTTCAAAAATAGAAAAAATAAAAAAAATAAAAACAAGAAGGGATCAAGAAACAAAGGAGTGAATAGGACAGTTTGGAAGTGCAAGGATTCAAAGAAAGTAGAGAATGTACAAGATAACACGATCAATCAGCAGGAGGAAAAAACATCGTCTTCAGAAGATCGTGATGTTATTAGAATCACCTTCCAAGAAAGTTCGTTGTAGCCTCAAATCCAAGATCTAAGGGATAAAGCCCTAATCTATAAGTTTTGGAACTTAAATTTTCCTTTAGCTCATTTAAAATATTTGATCTATGAAGATTAGGAAGGGGTGCAATAAGTTTTTTACTTGGATTCTGAAAAAAGGGCATATTCATAGTGATTTTCGATAGCAAAAATCATAAAGAGGTGATATTTAGAGTAAAATCATGGGTTTTTCAAGGGTTTGGACTATGTGTGCAATCTTGGATTCCAAATTTCAAACCAGAAGAATCCTCTTTTAGATTTGTTCCCTTCCAATTTCAAATGCCAAGTTTACCACTTGAATATAGGGAATTAAATTTGGTTGTGTCAATAGCTAATCATGTGGGAATCTTCCTCATGCACGACAAGGCTTTTTTTTTAAACCCTTCTAAACCCATCAGAACTTGTGCCCTCTTAGATATGGCCAAGGAAATTCCTCAACATATCTATCTAACCTCAAAGTTTGGCACATGGCACCAATAGATTTTCTTGAAATCCCCTGAAACTACATGTTACAAGTGTCACACCATAGGTCACTCTCCTTCCCAGTGCACGTCGGGATCTCTTTCACCAGATACTAATCAAATAGTAAATTATAAAAGTGATGTGCATCCACAAAGCCTAATTGATACATCTGCTACAAGCTCAGATGCTACTATACTGAGAGAGACTAATAGTCAAGGAATGTCACATCAGGAGATCAATAATGGAAAAAAGTGCATACTCAAGAGAAAAAGGGAATAAACTAGTTTAGAATTGGGAATTTTCATAAATTCAAGAGAAATTAAAAAAGTAGCAGTTTAGTTTAAGGTGCCAAAAAAAATATGGAGTCTAATACAAAAAATTTCTACTCCATCACTTAACTTATACACCCCTGAGGAAAAGCTAAGCTCAAAACTTCAACTTACAGAAATAGTGAAGAAGTTAATGTTTCAAGGCACGAGGGATTATCTTGCTACCTGGTCATTAAAAGATAATACATAGCAAGGACAGTTAATTGCTTAGGAGTTGACAACTTTTGAGGGGAAAGACCAATGGCTTCCAATAAGTTCAAAAAAGAGGATAATTGATATTGAGCTAGATTATTTAGTAGACAAGATGTTGTTTTCAATAGGTTCAAACCTATTTGAGGAAATAGTAGTAGAAGAAGAGTTATAGGAAAGTAACACTCAGTCAAATCTCCAAGGTGCAGAAAGCTTTCTGGGTTTTTATCGGCAACAAAAGGAAATGAGAGGACACGAGGCCTCTACAGAGTTTCTCAAAAACCAGTATCTTTTGGAACTAGAAAGTCATGTGCCTAAGGCAGAAACTCAAAAGGATAATCAACTAGAAATAAAAGGAATGTCACTGGAATTGGTAGAGTGTAACAAATCCTCTACATTATCACAAACCCCATATCAGACCTCAGTGAAGAAATCGCCTAGGAAGAGAGGTAGGAAATGAAAAATAACCAAAATGTAGGAACAAATAGAGGTAGGAGTGCAAAAAAAAAAAAATTGAATCCATGTCAAATAAGAGATCGAGGAGAGCATGTTGCTCTCCTCGTGCACAATGAGGATCTCTTCATGGAATGTCAGGGGCATTAACACCCTTGACAAGCGTGCTCGCATCAAGCAACTAATAGATGCTCATGGAGCAAACATGTTTCTTTTACAAGAAATGAAGACATTAGATGATGTGTATGAATCCTCAATTAAAAAACTGGAAAGATGGGAATCCACTCATTCACTAGCCAATGGGGCATCAGGAGGCCTAGTTATTTTGTGGAATCCAAATTTGGTAATTGTCAAATCACATAAAAGTGAGAATTATTGGCAACTTGTTGAGGTGACAAAGTATGAATTACACTTTTGGCTTATAAATTTCTATGGCCCTGCTTCCACCCTTGACAAGAATAATTTGTGGGAAAAATTAACAAGGAAAATAGGTTTGATTCATACAGAGAAAATTGTAATAACAGGGGACTTTAATGCAATAACATCTTTGCAAGAAAAGAGTGGGGGAATAAGCCCTCCGCCAAGGGTGATGTCATATTTCAGTTTGTTTATAACATCCAATGCTCTTAGGGATATTCAGCTAGTTTCAGGAAAAAACACCTAAACTAATAGAAGGAAAGACTTTCTTCAAATAGCAGAATGACTAGATGGGTTTTTGGTGTCTCCTAATTGGTTTTATACCTCACACAATCTAACTTTAGAAATTTTTCCATACCTTGGTTCAGACCATTATGCAATTTCTCTAAATATATCAAACATAACTATCCCAAGAGAAAAGTCCTCTTTTAAATTTGAAGTTATGTGGTTCAAACATCCTCATTTTATGGATCTATTGAAACAGTGGTGGGTCAATGCCCCATTTGAGCAAGGTACCAAGATGTTTCAATTTCATAGAAAACTGATTTTTGTGAAGCAACAAATAAAACTTTGGAACAAGCAAGTTTTTAAAAATATTTTTCACTAGAAAGACATAGTGTTTAAAGAGTTATCAGTAGTTCATGAGAGTATAATTTTCCACGCTTCCACTTAGATTAAAAAGGTAGCAAATTCAATTCATTCAATTCAACAGATATCCTCAGGAAATTGGCTCACAAAGGAAGAGGACATTAATAATGAAGGTGTTAATTTTTTCTCAGAACTTCTTACTGCCCCGTCAAGCATAGATGCTAATACAATCAATGACCAACAAGAATTGTTGAGCACAATTCCACACCTCATCAGTAATGAAGACAATAACCTGCTTATGATGCCTTTCACTTTAGAAGAGCTGAAATTTGTAGTTTTCTCACTCCCACCTGATAAGGCTCTAGGATCTGATGGATTCATGCATTATTCTTTCAAAAAAATTGGGAGTTGTGTTTTGAGCTTCTCTGGGCACTTGAAGAGTCAAGAAGAACATGATTCATGTTGAGACAATTTAATGTCACCAATATTGCAATCTTGCTGAAAGTTAAAGATCCTAAAAAATTTGTGGAGTTTAGGCCTATTTTAGTATGCAATACAGTTTACAAAATATTCACCAAAGCAATCTATCTTAGGCTCCAACCCATCATTCCAAGGATTGTCTCTTAGGAGCAAAGAAGATTTGTACTTGGAAGGGAGACGTATGAGAGAGAAATTGTAGCACATGAAGTGTTGCACACAATAACAACATCAAAGCTACCCTCCTTTATTGTGAAGTTAGACATGATGAAAGCTTATGATAAGGTAGATTGGAAGTTTCTTAATAAGGTGTTGACAAAGTTCGGATTTTACTCACAATGGCATAGGTGGATAATGTCATGTTTATCTAGAGCCAAGTTTTTAGTGATCATAAATGGAAGCCCAATAGGATTCTTTTCTACTTCACAAGGGGTTAGACAAGGGAACCCACTCTACCCATTTCTTTTCATCATAATGGAAGAAGCTTTAAGCATATTTATCCTTCTAAAACACAATCAACGTTTATAGCAAGGAGTGCAAATAGCAAGTTCAAGTATCTTAGTCACACATTCTCTCTTTGCGGATGATACCCTCCTTTTCAATAAATCATCACTATTAGAACTAAGTAGGTCAAAGAGGTTCTAGACAAATACTCTTCAGCATTTGGGAAAAAAATTAATCTAGCTAAGTCAAAGATTTATATATTAAATACTCTAGATGACCTTAAGAAGAAAATAGCGAAGATCTTAGGATTCCAAGAAGTGGAATTTCCTTGTACCTACTGAGGGATCCCTTTCTTCAAAGGTTCTAACAAAGCTCATTATTGGGATAAGGTACTTAATAGACTTAAAGCAATAATTCTAATATGGAAAGCTAGATGGTTGTCATTGTCAAGCTGAATTCTTCTAGTCAAATCAGTTTTAACATCAATTCCAAACTATTTCCTGGTTATTCTCAAAGCCCTTGCATCGGTAATTTTTGAAATAGAAAAAATAATAAGATATTTTCTTTGGAAAGGTAACATAAATGAGCAAAAAAAAGTCCCTCTATTAACTCTAGAATGCCTGGCAAGAGGAAAGAAACAAGGGGGGGCGAGAGTTCAAAATCTTTCATGGAGAAACAAAGCCTTTGGGGCCAAACTAGCATGGAAAATGTATACTAATCCAGAGGGTAACTGGTCTAGAATTATGCAAATCAAGTATTTAGATAATGATAATCCTATGAGAATCTTAACAGTGGCAGACCCCCCAAAAGGATCTGCTATCTGGAATTTTATTCTAAAAAGTAGGAATCTTATAATGAAGTATGCATCCTGGGAAGTAAATGATGGGCAGAGTGTAAAGTTTTGGGCAAATTCATGGAATGGAAAACCACCTCTATCAAAAAATCAGGATCTACATGAGTTAAGAACAACTCTATCTGAAGCTTGGGGTGAAAATTTGTTAGATTATGTGCAATCATCGGGTTCTCTAAATGGGAAAGTAGTGTGGAAAAAACCCTCATGCATCCTTATTTCTTCACAGCAGTTGAATTTATTTAGTAATGTTATGAAAGAAATAATAATATATCTATCGGCAAAATCAAATAGAATAATATGGGAATCCTCAAAAGTAGGATTATATTCTGTGAAAGAAGGGTATGCAGTTCTAAGTCAATCCAAACATTCTTCAAAACCTCAGCGTGCCTTCAATTTTTGTTGGAATAGTAAATTCTTACCAAAAGCAAGTAGTTTTGTGTGGCTTTCCATTCAGAAAAGAATTTTAACTAGTGATCGCCTAGTTAAATTGAAGATTGCAGATCCATTCAAGTGTCTGTTATGCAAAGAAGAACTTGAAACAACTAATCACATGCTTCTTCAGTGCAATTTTGCTAATTAGTGTTGGAATTTTATCAAAGAAAAGTTAGAACTCTATAATCCTCTTCCAAATACACTTTGGGACCTCTTTCAAAGTTGGTTGTCACTATACCAAAATTCATTTTTTTCTTGCATCTGGCATATTGTCCTAGCGATTGTTGTATGAGACATTTGGTGGGAAAGAAACATGAGAATCTTCAGAAAAAAAAAATCACCAGTTGAGTTATCAATATTGAAAATTGAAAAAGCAATATCGGAAGGGGTCAATACATGTGTTCAAAAAGAGAAATTCACAAATTGGGACAGTTACATTTTGAAGAATTGGAAGGATATCAAGTTACCATTTGATGGCAGCTTGCTTAAAACCAATTCCAATAAAATTGACATAAACTCAGTCAAATGGATTCCACCTTAAGAGGGTTTTGTCAAATTGAATTTTGATGGGGCGTAAAGGTGAATCAGGACAGTCAGGGGCAGGTATATGTATCAAAAATTCATTAGGGAACATTTTGGCAGTCTCTTCTTACCATTTAAATCAAGGCACAGAAAATAGTGTAGAAGCAAAAGCATTACTACTAGGTTTGGAATTGGCATCGCAATTGAAGATTTCAAATCTCCACATAGGGGGAGGTTCTATGATAATTATAAATGAATGTAAGAAAAGAAAGGCCAAAAATTGGAATTTAAGTTATAAACTACAAAAAGTATGGACATTGATAGATAAATTCCATGCCACTGCAATCACACACACTTATAGAGAGGGTAATAAGGTAGCTGACTATCTTGCAAATTTGGGGTGCGAGGCTAAGGAGATTAAGGTCTTTCATGATATAAGCCACTTAAGTTATTTCCCTCAATTGATTCATCTAATCGAACAAGAGGCAAAAGGAGATCACTCAGTTGAATGATTATACTTGCAAATTGGAATATTACCACATGAGGATCATAAGAAAATAAAGGAAGTTTAAATTTTGTACATTCCTCATATCATAACTACTAACCGGAAGTAAACGCAGGCCATAATGTTGCAATCTCTACCATTGGGGGACATCAAAGTTATTGTGTCAGGGCTCGGCTAGTGCAAGAGGAGAAAAAAGACAAAGAACCACTGGTAGGATATGATTCCTTTGTAAATGATATGGGTTTGCAGGTCGTACTCGAGGGACAAGATGAGAATTCTGTTAAGGGCGGCGATCAAATGGAAGAATAATTGTCAGTGTTGTTAGGGTCTCGATTTTGGTATTTTGATCAATGCTCAATTAATGTGCGAATCTGGTTTTGAAGTTTGTTGTTGCTACAATTTGCAAGGGCTCAATCTGATACAATGTGTGAATCTAGTTTTGAAGTTTGTTGCTGCTACAATGTGTGAATCTGCTAATTTTGTTGAAAGGGTCTTGTAACAAAGAAAATTGGGCTTATAGTTATCACAATTAGCCATGTAAATAGTGAATTTTTTAAGCTCAATAGAATTAGATAGGAAATTATGATCCGGATTAGTATGAAAATTTTGTAAACTCATGACATGGATTGTTAGGATCATTTGTAAGAACTCTATCTTTGACGGGTTTTTTGTACAAACTACATCTTTTTGGGCTATAACCGGAGGTTTTCTTCTTGGTTCTTTCCTGCCGGTATGCCCTCTGAACTAGGATTTTGTATAAAATTATTATTATATAAATAATATTATAGTGGTCTACCATTGTTGTTTAAAAATAAAAAATAAAAAATAATATTTTATTCTACAAAAATATAGAACATAGTTTAATTTGACTTTTTATAGTAAGTGTAATTCTAAAGCAATTTAAAATTATAAAATTAAATACAATAAATTTATTATTACGCAAAAATAAGTTTTTAATTTAAAATAATAATGAAATTAAGAATTACATTTACACTTTATCATATAATTTCAAAATAATTTACTAACATTATAATTTTTGATGTATTTATTATCATTTTTTATATTTTTTAATTATATACAATAATCTTATAGGATGAATATTATTAATTGACATATATATCTTTAAAATAATAATAATTAAGAATTAAATTTACACTTAACTTTGTATTCATTATTATTTTTTATATTCTTTTTTAATTTAATTTCAATTGTAAATAATAATCTTCAAGGTGAATGTCATTAATAAGTCTAGTAAAATTGTTTTTTTAATTATGGGTTGGTATTTTAAAATTATTTATTAATGAAAGGATTGAGGGGTAAATGATAGTAATAATAAGATTTATTGCTTCAACCCTAACCCTATTCTTAACTCTAAAATCATAATCATAACTTACAACCTAACCCTAACCATAAACTTGTTCCTAATCCTTACCTAAATATTAAACCCTAAAAAATAATAATTTAACCTAACCATAATATCATAAATTTAACCTATTTCTAACCCAAACCCTAACCCTAACAATAATTCCTAAATCATAATCATAACCCTAAACCTATCTCTAAGCCTAACCATAATTGTAACACTAACTATAATTGTAAATGTATCCTTAAATCATAAACCATAATCATAATCATAACCTTTCCCCAACCCTAACCATAACTAAAACCCTAACCCTAACCAAAAATTGTAACCTTAAACCTAACCCTGATTGAAACATAATTGAACCTTAACCTCAACCCTAATTGAATCTTAAATCTAATTAAACCCTAATCATAACCATAAACAAAATAATCTTAACTGAACCCTAACCCTGACTTTAATGCTAACCTAACTGTAACACCACAAATCTGCATCTTTTATCCTATTTCATGGAATATCAGCATGAAGTTAGTTAAAAGAAAGCAAACCAAGAGGTATTCTTTATGAAATAATCACCTATGCTCTTCAAATATAACAAAACAAACTAGTTAAAATCCTAAGAAACATGGTGAATAATCTATTACATAGTGGATTGGTGCTATTGTAGAAAATAGCCCTTTCCCAATCCTTGCTCAAGATAAGCTAGTGATGAAATTGCTATGAAGAATGATATGGATGAGCAAAATCAATTCTCAAGGAGAGTGACTTTGCATATGATTTGAGGATCAAATTGTGGAGGATTTGCTTGAGGATGAAGCCTCTATTTAAATATTTTCAAGTTGAAAGAATGCTTATGGGAGAGCAATGTGGGACTAAAGATAAGCCAATGAAAAGAGGCCACTTGTCAACTTGTGAGTGGTTGATGCATGTGCAAGATTTGGGAAATGTGCCCAAGAGGGGGAAATTTCAAATTCAAATTTGAGAGTAAATGCTGAGTGGGGGACATGTAAGAGTTTATTGATTGCTTTGTTGGATGTACATGCCCACTTGGTTTTGAATTCAAACTTGATGGAATATTCCTCAAGGATACCATGTTGAGTGAAAATGATGATTTTAATAAATCAATAAATGGATTTATTTGTGCAAGTCGCATTATCTAGAGGATGCAAGTGGTTAGGATTAGTATTTGATCATTGTTAGGTTAGCTTAATGATGATTAGGTGAGTTTGACTTTCATGACTTAAATATTTGATTTATTTAAATCAAGAAGGATGGAAGATGCATTTGGGATTTAATTAAATAAAAGGCTTGATTTATTTAATTAAAAGGAGGGTGATGGGATCAATTTGATTTATTTGATTTAAATTGATGACTTTAGGAGATTGATAAATAAACTTGATTTATTTGCCAAATGGATGAATATGACCTAGTTGAATGCATTATACCAATTTTGCGTGTCTACACTAACAGTAACCCCAACACTAACCCTAACATATTATTAAGCCCTAACATATTATTAACCCTTAAGATATTATTAATAAGCCTAATTGAACCTTAACCCTATTTGTGATGCTAAACCTAGCATTAACCCTAAACCCAACCCTAACCCTAACCCCAACCCTTATCCTAAACCCAATTTTTACCCTAAATTAACCCTAACCCTAATCTTAAACCTGATTTTTACCCTAAATGAACCCTAAGCCTAACCCTAATTGAACCATTACCCTTACTCTAATTAAACCCTAATTATAGCCTTAACCAAAATAAGCCCAATTGAACCCTAAACACAACCCTAACACTAATCCTAATACTAACCTTAACACTAACTCTAACCCTATTTGAATCTTGATTAGACCTTAGAGTTCAAAGTTAGCATTAGAGCTCAATTAGGGTTAGAGTTAGGGTTAAGCTTAGGATAGAGTTAGGCTACATTTAGGGTTATGGTTAGGTTTAAGGTTAGGATTATTGTTTTGGGTTCACTATTTGGCTTCGATTTAGGGTTACAATTAGGGTTAAGGTTATGGTGCAAGTTAAGGTTAGGGTTAGGGTTAGATTAGTGTTAGGATTACCGTTTAGGGTTTATAGTTTTTTTTTTTTTAATTCCAAGAGGTATCTCCTCGACCCGGCCCAGCAGTTCCCACTAGTCCTTTCCTTGGGCTTATTTTTGCTGCCAAGTTGGGGAGCCAATGGGGCGAGCTAGGGTGAGACTAGTCCCCCTGGGATCCACACAATCGCCTGCAAATCACACAGATCGGATAAGCCCGGGCCTCGAGGTCGACCTCGGGATCTATATGGGACGAACCCAAAGCCCTTAACTGACTAGGTTGCTCGTGCAGGCTGTTTAGGGTTTATAGTTAGTTTTTTATATTTATAATTAGGTTTTAGGGTTATGGTTATGGTTAGGGGATATTTTTGAATTTTGCTTAGGATTAGGGGTGGGGTTGGGGTTAGGGTTAGGATTAGGGGTAAGGTTATTAGATTGAATGTAGTTAACCCTATTCTCAACTCTAAAATCTTAAGCATAACTCACACCCTAACCTTAGCCCTAACCCTAACCATAAACCTATCCCTTATCCTTAAGTAAATAATAAAACCTAAAATAATAAATTTAAACTAACCCTAAAAAAATGTAAATTTAACCTATTTCTAACCATAACCATAATATTAACCCTAAACCTATCCCTAACCCTAACCCTAACAATAATTTCAAAATCATAATCCTTAACCTAAATGTATCCCTAAACCTAACCATAACCATAACACTAACTGTAACTATAAACTTATTCTTAAACCATAAAAAATAATCATAACCCTAAGCTTCCCCTAACCCTAACAATAAACCATAACCCTAACCCAAAGAAAAAATTGTAACCTTAAACCTAACCCTTATTGAAACATAATTGAACCTTAACCTTAATCCTAATTGAACCCTAAGCCTTAATCTAATTAAACCCTAATCATAACCATAACCAAAATAATCCTAATTGAACTCTAACCCTAACCTTAATGCTAACCCTAACACTAACCTTAATGCTAAACCTAATGTTATTATTAAGCCCTAAAATATTATTAATAAGCCTAATTGAACCCTAACCCTATCCCTAATGCTAACACTAACAGTAACCCTAATGCTAAACCTAACACTAATCCTAACCCTAACCATAACTCTAACCCTAACTTTACTCCTAAACCTAATTTTTATCCTAAATGAACCTTAACCCTAACCCTTACTCTAATAAATCCCTAATCATAACCTTAACCAAAATAAGCCTAATTGAACCCTAAACCCAACCCTAACACTAAACTTAACAGCAATTGTAACCCTATTTGAATCCTAATTAAACCTTATAGTTTAGAGTTAGCTTTAGAGTTCAATTAGGCTTAGGGTTATAGTTAAGCTTAGGATAGAGGTGGGTTACATTTAGGGTTATGGTTAGGATTACAATTTTGGGTTTATTGTTTGACTTCACTTTAGGGGGCTACAAATAAGGTTAAGGTTATGATGTAAGTTAAGGTTAGGGTTAGCATCATAAGGTTATGATGCAAGTTAAGGTTAGGGTTAGCATTATAAGGTTATGATGCAAGTTAAGGTTAGGGTTAGCATTAGGGTTAGGATTAGATTATTGTTAGGATTATAGTTTAGGGTTAGAATCAGATTTACAATTAGGTTTTAGGGTTATGGTTAGGGTTAGGGTTGTTTCTAGATTTGGCTTATGGTTGGGATTGGGGTTAGGGTTAGGGTTAGGGTTAGGGATGGGGTTAGGGATAGGGTTAGGGATAGGGTTAGGGTTAGGGTTATTAGAGTGAATGTAGGTAATTAATGAAAGATAAATATTTGAATTGAATAATAAGAGTGTTTAGGTTAGGGTTATAGTTATGATAATTAGGGTTAGGCTTAGGCTTACAATTATAGCTTGTGGTTAGGATTAGGTTTAGGTTTACACCTAAGATTAGGGTTAGGGTTACAATTATACTTTGTGCTCTACATATTAGGGTTACATTTACTTTTACGGTTGGGGTTTTGGTTAGGTTTAGGCTCAATGTTAGGTTTAGGGTTAGGTTTAGGGTTAGGGTTTACTATTCATGTTAGAGTTAAGGTTACACAATGAGTTAGGATTAGGCGTAGCCTATCCCAGACCCTAACCCTAACCTTAAACATAACTCTAACCTTAACCCCAATCATAACCCAAATCCAAAAACAACCCCTAATCCTAACCATAAAAACTAAGCTTAAATCTAAACCTAACCCTAAACCCTAAACCATAATATCATAACCCTAACCTAAACCTAACCCTAATGCTAACTCATAGTCTAACTGTAACCTTAACCCTAACCCTAACCCTAACACTAATAGTAAACCACAACCTTAAACCTAAACCTAACTATAACCCCAACCATAACATAAAACATATTCCTAAACCATAAACCATAAACCTTAATCATAAACCCTAACCCTAACCTTAAATCACACCCTGACTATAACACCTTAACCCTTACCATAAACCATAATCATAACCCTAACCTAACATTAACCACAATATCATAAATTTAATCTAACCATAATATCATAAATTTAACCTAATTATAACCCTAACGCTTACCCTAAACCTATCTCTAACTCTAACCCTAACAATAAAATTCATAAACCATAAACCTATCCCTAACCCTAACCATAACTGAAACATTAATGGTAACTATTAACCTATCCTTAAACCATAAACCATAATCATAACCCTAACCATAAACTATAACCCTAACCTTAACCAATAAAATAATATTATTGATAATACCAACATAATATATATAATATAATAATATTAGTATTACCATTTAATAGTATCAATTAATAGATATATTAAATATCATTTAATATTGAATAAAATATTAATATATATAATATACATCCAAAGATATCATTTTTGAGACATATTTTTTAAAATTCAAAAAAACATAAAAGCTTCGAAAATGATATATCTCAATGTATATTATATAGATTAATAAGCTCGCCCTAGGTACTCAATGTATATTATATAGATTAATAAGATCACCCTAGGTACCCAAGGTATGCGCTACCTACTGCTGGGGACACTTGCGACATTATATATATAAGCTAGTTAACTAAAAAAAAACTTATTTTTTTAAAATAAAAATAAAAAAGATTTTTTTAGGGTTAAAATCAAACCCTCTCATACAGAATAACTATTGTTTGAGTATTGTGATAAGGTTGGATTTTTCAATCTATCAATCTTTTTAAAAAACTTCATCCAATTTTAAAAATCCACATCATCATCATTATTATTAATTAATTTTCTCATATAACTTTTACTTTCTTGACAATTTTGGTGTTCAAAGTTTAATTAAACTTTAAAAAAATTATAATTGCATTTCAATTAAATTTTATAAAAAATTAATATAAGTGAGAATTTTAAATAAAAAATAATAATTTAGAAAAAATATAATATAATATTTTTTAAGTTTTATTAATTATATTTATTAAATATTAAATATGTAAAAATATAAATTTATATTATAAATAATTTATTGTATTTTTTTTAGTAATAGTAAGAGTGGAAGTACATAAAAAATCTTTAAACAAAAATCATAATATTTTATTTTAAAATTAGAAAGTGTGTTTTTTGGAAACATATATTTAAATTACAAGATTTATAATAGAAATCTAACTCATAACTACTAAAATATATAATAAGTTTTTAATTTTAATTTATTATTTTATTGTTTTGAGTTTTATATTTTTAGAAACATAAATTAATATAAAAGAATTTTTAAAAAATTAAAAATTAAAAAGTAAACTTAAGTTTTCATTTATGATCCATATAACAAAGGTATTAAAAAAATAATAAGTTTTTATTTTATTTTATTGTTTTGAATTTTTATATTTATAAATAATAATATTTAATGTCAATAGAAAAATTATTTTAGTTTTAATTATTTCTCATCATTTATTCAACCTTTTCATGGTAGTTATATTAAGAAAGCTATTAAACTAGAATATTTATGAAATTTTTTTACATATAATACAAATTAACATATTTTGTTATAAGACAATAAATAAAGACATTCTTGTGAAAATTTAGAATAGACATATAAATGAAAATTTAAAAATATAAAGATTTAAAAAATCTTTATATTATGATTTTATAAAAAGATTCTTTTAATTTTTTAAGTTTAATCTATTAAAAATATCATTTATCATTACATAGCATATTACAATGGCATCCACCAAAAAGAAAAATTTCATGTAAGGAAAAACTCTTTAACTTGAATTTATGTTAAATGACATGCAGCTACATAACTACATTCATTGTATGTAGATGTTTTGTTATTATATATTTCAAATTATTTTTAAAATAAGAGAAAAATGGATGTTATATCTTTTAAAAAAAATTATTTGGAAGATATTATCTTTCTTGCTTTTCAAAATATTCTAAGATCAATAAAATTCAATTGAGAAAGGGTTTATTTCTCAACCTATTTAAAAGATACAAAATAGAAAGGTTATTTTTATATAAGTTTTCAAGATATTGTGGCTACGTTTCTCGACAACTCTCGACGTATTTTATATATATTAATATTCAATATATTATTCTAGTCTAGATACAATCCTTTCCAAAATTAAGAAAAAACTAAAATTTTAAATTTAGATTTTAGTTAAATGATATCATAAATTTTAAACTATTTTAAATAAATAAATAACTACAAGATTAAAATATTTACATAACTTAAAAATTAATAAAAAAATTAATAATATTTTATATTATAGCTTTTTCCTCTCTGATTTTAAATTTGCAATGTTCTAAAATAATATTTGAAAAAAGATTTTGAATTTTAATATAAATAAAATGAAAATGAAAATGAGAAGTGAAATTGTTAAAAAAGAAGATCAATATTGAGCTTTAAAATTTGAAAAATATAAATGACAAATATTATTAAACATAATTTTTTAAATGATATATAAAAATTAAAAAAAAAAAAAATACAATAACAAACTTTCAATATCCAATAAGACAAAGGTTAGGATTTGTGCAAACTCTTTTGTGCAATAGGAGATTGGTGATCCACCAAATGATGATCTAAATGTTGACTTGAATGTTGAGCATTGGAAGGGTGTTAATCAAGGGAACGTGTTTGGGGCCCAACAAAACTACAAATACTCCTAATGCATGTGTTGGTGTGAACATGGTGTTTTACCTAACTAGTTCACCTAGAAGGTCTTATTCACATGTTAAGTTTACGTAGGGGTCTAAGAATTTTCCTAGAAGTCTTAGTTGTCATAAGATCTTATTTTATCTTATGTCATTTACTTCTTGTGTCTTAGGTAATTTAATATTTATTGTCTCATGTCATAGGATTAAAACACTTGTCATGATCTTGCCTAATCATATCTCACTTTTCTTGTATAAGCAAGGTTCTGTATGTGCATTTGGTATTGAATTGCATTGCAGATATTGCATTGATCACATTTGATCTAATATCATTTTGCATCCATTATTCCAAATTTATGCTCTTGCATTTCTCTTTTGTAAAAAGTTATTTTTGTTTTGTAGATGATCCTAGAAGCTTGAGTGACTTTAACATGGTATCAAAGCTTTAGATATGCAAATCACCTTCTCAAATTTGAGAGTGATATGTACTTGAGCTATTACAAGGTTGAAAATATTGGTGGATCTTGAAAAGTTGAGTATGCTTTTCTCTTGCATCATATGATGACTTGTGAAAAATTGATAGAAATACCAAATTTAGGGGTTTCTTTTCTATGGCTTTGTATTACAAGTTATTTTGGAGCTTATTGGTGTAAATATTACCATTGAGTTCAAGGTGTCCAAAAAAGTCGTTTCTCATTTTGTTTTGTCTAAATTAGACATGTGAGGTCAATGTTAGAGTAATAAGTTATTATGCTTAATTAATTACATCACATTGATTAATTAATTAAGTCACTTATTCCTCTTTATTGCTTAAGCTAAACTTAGGCACATTAATAATTAATTATTAATTATTAAGTGTGCACACTAGGGTTTCTTTTAGGGTTTCTTGATCTCCTTCATAAGGATTGATCACATTGTAATAATCGATTCTCTTAATGCATTTTTACTGAGAGGTTTTATAGAACATCTTTTTCGGTTCTGCATGTCTTTTGCATGTGACAGGTATTCATTTGCATGCAAGTGATCTTGGATTCTAACATGGTATCAGAGCTCCAGACCTGCAGCTGTCTGTTCGTGATCTGAAGATATGGCCTCTTCGTGAGTTTCCAGTGCAAGGGTTTCCACATGCAATTTTTTTTATTGAATCTGGGGGTAGCCTAATTTTCTGTGCATTTTGGGACAAAACGGACCTCACCATTGAGTCCGCAACGCCCAAAAACCCCCATTTTCATATAAAATTTGTCTATTTTGGTGCAAGTTGGTCGAGAAGGAAAAAAAAATTTGTCTGGGGGGCCGTACGGCCTCCCCAGCACGCGGATCGAGGCTCAAAAAATTAAAAAAAGGGCCAAAAAATGTCATTTCTTGGGATTCGTGTCGGCCAGAGTAAAGGGTCCGCGGGCGCCACCCATCCGCCACCGCCCCGGCTTCTCCCGCCACCAGTGCGCCCGCCACCCCCAACCCGTCCGCCCGGGCCCGCCGGATCAATGACCCTCCGGCGCCCCAAAGACCCATTAAACATGCACCAACAAAAAATTTTTTTTCATTTTGCAAGGGGGATTTTTTCGCCCGCCACAATTTCTCGACGTCGGGTAGCGTCTTTGCCCCCCAGTTTGCCCTAAAAAAAGTTTTTTTTCTTTTGGCCATAACTTGGGCATACGGTATTGAAATCGGGCAAACGAGATATCGCCGGAAAGCTGGTTCTGAGCACTTTCATTTGGTGCTGTTTATTTTTCAGTATTTTACTGTTTTACTGCATTTATTGCTGTTTGAAGTCAGATGTACTTTTTATGCTTCCAAGCTCATAACTTTTTGCCACGATCTCCGTTTTTCGCCTCGTTTGAAGCGTCAGAAAGGTATTGAGGAGCTCTAGGTTGTTGTCCATACACTTTTTCTGTATCTGTCCCAGGTTTATCAGTTAGTCCAGATTTGTCCCGATGGGTTGTTTGGCGATTACTTGGATGTTTTGGCAGTTGGGAGAGTGCATCTTGCATCTTTGCACTTCGTTTTCAGTAATACATCATTTAATAATCACTTGCTGCATTTTAGATTCCAGAGTTGTTCCTGTTTGGAGTTTTCGAATGTTCCGTGGCATCGGGTTTTCTGTTGCTTTATCATGATTCCTTGAGTCAATCAGTGACTCTCATCCGGTTTCAGTAGTATACAGAAGAATATTTCCTTGCTTGCCTATATCAAGTTCCAGTGTTACTCTACAGAGTTCTTCCAGTGCTTCTTTGCAGCATGTTATCTCATTGTAAGGGGGGTTTTGTCCCACTGGGTTTTTCCTTCTCTTACTCATTCTTGCATTTGTAAATGGGTACCTGATCAGGCCTTGTCGGGACCCATCTTTGCTTTCATGCATCTTATTCTAGTGTTTTAGCTTCTTCCTAAGTTCATCTTAAGGGGGGTGTTAGAGTAATAAGTTATTATGCTTAATTAATTACATCACATTGATTAATTAATTAAGTCACTTATTCCTCTTTATTGCTTAAGCTAAACTTAGGCACATTAATAATTAATTATTAATTATTAAGTGTGCACACTAGGGTTTCTTTTAGGGTTTCTTGATCTCCTTCATAAGGATTGATCACATTGTAATAATTGATTCTCTTAATGCATTTTTACTGAGAGGTTTTACAGAACATCTTTTTCGGTTCTGCATGTCTTTTGCATGTGACAGGTATTCATTTGCATGCAGGTGATCTTGGATTCTAACAGTCAAATCTACATGGGTTTGAAGCTTCGATATGGCGAACAACTTTATATTGGAGTATTTTCAGCCCAAACAAACTTTGTCATTGTGTCCAGAAGGCCCAAAACCCCTAATTTGATATATAATTTCCCCCATTTTGGTGTAGGATAAATTTGAGGCAAAAAAAATTGTTAGTCATGGTTGTAGGCCAAATTGGACCTTTTAAAAAAAAAATCACAACTTTTGATCTAGGAGTCAAATTTTCACAAACAAGATATTATCGAAAATAGTTTGGAGCACTTCAAAGTGGTGTGAACCATTTTTCTATTTTTTTCTACAAGTGAATTTTGTTGCTGATTGAAATCAAATTTTTTTTTTAGATGTCTGAGCTCATAACTTTTTGCTTGGTTATCCAATTTTCATGATTCTTGTGGAATTGGAAAAGGTATTAAGGGGCTCTACATTCTCATGCATGCACTTTTTCTAGTTTTAGCTCAAGGTATGTTTTATTCACATTTGTACATATTTTCATTATGTTTGATAACTTGGACATATTGACACTTGGAGAAGTTTTGTTCTTTTGGAATGTTTCATTTTTAGTCTAGAACATATTTGAAAATTGAAATTTTAGCTTGAGGATCTCATTATGAGATAATATTATATTTTTTCATATTTGGTCCATCTTGGAATTGTAAACTTCGGTGACTAATTTTAACATTGCATTCGTACTACATATAAAATTTCAAATCATACTCTTGGGGGGTGGGTTCTCATGATTGAATAATTGAGGGGAAATCTTGTGTTTTCTAAATGTTGTAATCATGTCTCCTAATCCATAAAAATATAAATTTGATTATTGTGGGAAGAAAAGACATACAATAGATGAATGCATACAGAAGGAACTTGATGAGTTCCAATTTTTTCTTTATGATCTTCATGAGTTGAGACAACTTTGCATTACCAATGGAAATATATTTTCAAATTCTTCTAAACCAACATCATCAAATTCATTTGATATTCACACTCAATAATCTTGCATGAACACATCATTTTGGGATGAACAATATAGTTTGATAACATGTAGTGAGATCCCATATCCTCCATCTACTATTGCTTTTGATGATACTTGTGCTGCTACATTCATTGCTTCTTGTGATTCAGTGCAATAGGATATACATCATCTTCCATGTGTGGTTACTTGGGATGAGTACTTGGTAGGTATTTTTGACTTGTTTGTAGAGTCCCCACATTTCAAATTTGGGACACTATTGATGACATACATCTTCTCTTTGATGGAGTTAATTATTCTACAGTTGTAGTGAGGGAACATTTAGTCACTCTTGTTCATTCTCAACATGATCATTCATCATAGTTTGACATGAGTGTGGATACTTTTGAGCAACATTTGGAGGAGTCATATTTGTCTTCAGAGGAGGTACTTGAGTCTTTGGACCTTTCTCTTCATTCATCTCTACTAGATTCTAGATTTTCATCTTCATCGGTGTGGATTGGAACACATGACTTGGTAACTTGGCAGTTTTTGACATCAACATGGAGAAACTTGAGCAGTTTTCAAAGACATATATCTTGAGTTTTATTCCCTTCGATTTCTATCTAAATTGGGGACCATTCTTGCATTGATATTTATTTATTTTTCTTCCCAAGTGGATGAATGTTGTTTGTAAATATTAGATCATGTTTTGTCTTCAATCATTCACTATTTTTTCAGGAGATTACACATTGTAGGGGGGCTACATAGTCTCTTGATTTCCCTCTTATGGGGGGTTATTGATTGTATATTGGTGATAGAAGTAGTCCTTGGGTGGTCATGTTGAGTCCTCCTTTCACTTCCTCATATTTTCTCTCTTTTTAGAGGAGTTTTGTCCCACTAGGTTTTCTCCTTTTCTCTATTTGTGAGAGATTGCATTTATAAATGGCCTAGTAGTCGAGACCCATCATCATCTTTACATCATTTGTATTTGTCTACTTCTCTTTAAGTTGCATGTGTGGGCTAGTGTGAACAAGGTGTTTTACCTAACTAGTTCACCTAGTAGGTCCTATTCACATGTTAAGTTTGCTTAGGGGCTTAAGAATTTTTCTAGAAGTCTTAATTGTCATAAGAACTTTTCTTGTGTCATTTACTTCTTGTGTCTTAGGTGATTTAATGTTTGTTGTCTCATGTCATAGGATTAAGATGTTGGTCATGATCTTGTCTAATCCTATATCTTGCCTTGCCTCTATAAGCAAGGTCTCATATGTACATTTGGTATTGAATTGTATTGCATATCATTGCAGATGTTGTATTGATCATATTTGATCTAATATCATTTTGTATCCATTATTACAAATTTATGATCTTGTTTTTCTCTCTTGTAAAATGTTATTTTGGTTTTACAAGTAATCCTAGAAGCTTGAGTCCTTGAGTGAATCTAAAAGTGCAAAATCATTTAAGTAGGCTATGAAACTTGGTCGCATCCATTAAGGCAAGGTAAATTCAACATAGATGGGGAAAATGGTTATAATTCTTCTAGCCCTGTTGGAACAAAAGATGCTCAGGTATGGTACCTCTTAGTTGATCATGCCCCCCCCCAATGCACCAATATGTCCCTTGTGCATTTGGTGATGATGTTAAAAAAGAAGTGGTTGAAAGTGAATCTTTTTTTGCTAAGAATGGATTAATAAACTTTTTCAATAGGTTATGCCCAAGTCTTTCTAGTATACACAAATGGATCACAAACACTTGGTGTCCCATCTTGAAAGGTGATCTTCAAATTTACCCTTGTGCTCGTGATTTTTTTAATTGAGTTTTTTGACAATGTTCTGGACTATAAAAGAATTTTTTGTGACTTATACTTAACCATCGCACCCAACTTTCAACCCTACCTCTAAATCTTTCATTATTACATTTTTATGGGTACAACTCCCTAATCTTCCGCTCCAATTCTAGTTTAAATCTTGTTTTGAAGTAATTGAGAATAAGCCGAGGACATTTTTGGCTATAGGCAAAGGCTTATCTAATTTCCTTTACACCACATTCTCTCACATTTTGGTTGATCTAGATATCTCCAAAAAAATTCCAACTAATATTACTCTAAAAATTGTTGATCGTAGTTGGAATCAAATTTTGGACTAAGGGGTTGCTTTTTCGATATAATAAGAGTTTTAACACTAGCCACATTGCTCCAAATGCAAATTAGATAGTCAAGCCACATGGTGGAAAGATGTCTCCCTCCACCACTACTATGTGGAAAAAGAGTAATCTACATCTACCCAAGATGGTTAACCATAGGGAGCAATTCAAATTGCTATCCCTACTTGTAGTAATTGAAGGATCACCTCCTCCTAGGGTGGGAAGAATTAAAGCTTCAAACATGAAGGATTCTAAGCCTAAAAAATGTTTGATATCACAATAGAAGAAGTTCGAAAAGTGACAAACAATGAATCACATTCTCTAGAGGACATAAATATCAATGCCTCAACTACTAATGTTGTGTTATTGGATGTTGGATGACCAATGAAAGTTGAATAGCTGTACAAAAGAAAAAGGAAAAAGACTTTACTACAATCCTACTCCAAATGTAGCATTAATACTTCAAATTTTTGTGTGAGATTTTAGTGAGATCCTTTTGAATCCTCTTGGTCAATGTAATGCAAACCTCTATAAGGGTGTGATGCATCATTTTCTTATGGTTAGAGTTTATACTATGGAAGCAATCCCAAGACATTTACCTATCAAAACAACAAAATAAAAAAATATTCAAAATATTTTAAAAATTAAAACTATTTTTAGAAAAATATTTATGATTTAATAATAATTTTATATTCTATCTTTAAAAAGAAATATTTTAAATATATTTCTTAAGTTATATTCTCTTATAAGATATACTATAAATTAAAATAATATTGTATTTTTTATTTATGATCATTCAAAATACCTTATATATGTAGTTATATAAAAATTATATATTTTAACAAATTTTAAAATCATAAAATGACTTAAAATTAGATGAACAGTCCACAGACCATCAAATTCTAAACTTGAATGTGTAATGAAGGTTCTCCCCTGATCTTGATTTCTTTAAGGAAGGTGTCAAAAGATTTTCTTTTGAAACCAAAAAATCCTTGATAGAACCATTAAATTCTAAGCCTGAATGTGCAATGAAGGTTCTCTCCTGATCTTGATTTCTTTGAAGGAAGCTGTCTCAAAAGATTTTCTTTTCAAACTGAAAAATCGTTGATGGATCCATTAAATTCTAGACCTCAATGTGTAATGAAGGTTCTCCCCCCGAATCTTGACTTCTTTAAAGGAAGGTGTCCCAAAAGATTTTTATTTTTTTCATACCACAGAAAACCACAAAAATCATTGGTGGGACTATCCACAATTGTCTAGCCTACATAGCTTTATGTGGTTTATGCTGTCATGCCAAATTGTATGGATCACTTGTGATAGTAATTGTGCACCTTCGACGCTTCCTCATCGAATATATCTGGCCTAGAAACTGCAACATGATCAGCCTGCTACTTGTACTAATGGACTGATCTGTCTGCTGTTTGTACAAATGGATTTGTTTATTTAATGTGGGTGCAGTTTCCTGGCCATATATATATCCTAAAGAGATATTAATGTAGCATACAGTGTACTCTTCCTTGTTTTTATGTAGCCAGAACAGATAAAGAATAGTAAAACTTGTAAGTATTAGAGATTTCTTATTTGAAGTAGATATTCTTGGATTATTCCGCTTCCAAAGGAGTCTTGATGTTCATGTATTTTTTTTGTCTTTTGGTGACCACCATGCTTCTGTATATGCCTGATTCATCTATTTTTTTGTCTTATGGTGACCACCATGCTTCTGCATATATGCCCAGTTCTGATTATGATGTACAACAAGGATGTTGACCACTACAATTGTCTTGACTCACTGTTGTCATTGTATGGTAAAGGCTTTCACTTCAGCTACAATGGTAAAAGTGGGAAATTTTTACGTTGGCTTTCACTTCAGCTACAGTGCCTAGTATCATTTGGGTACAGAGGTTTTAACCAGAGGTGGACCCCTGTTCTCCCATCTGTAGTCAGAGAATTCTCCGGGTAAGCAGGATCATATTCATTCTTAGTTCCGGCCACTGTGGTAGTATGCATTAGTTATTAGGCATGGCAATTTGTGGTGGTGCTCGGAAAATCAATCTGATGGATGGATTGTTTCTGGAATCAACTGTGTATGTTTTTTAATCAACATTTGGATCACAATTAATGATCCATCATCAAAAAGAAGAAAGTTATAATTTGAATTAAAACAGACTACATTAAATTTTCCCTCCCTTCAACATGTTTTCAGCAACACCGGGATGCACTTCACCGCAAATATCTGGTTGAAAATGACAGGGGGTGCACTTCTCCTCAAATCAATCCTTGAAAATACATCAAAGCCAAATCCTTGAGTTGAGTAAGACAACTAAAAATAATCTTAGATTTGTCAGCCACAACTTAGTCGAGTACTGCTGTTGAATAAAGTAATTGAATTGACTTGTTACTGCACATCTCATAAAAGCGTAGTCCGATGACTTCATCCATGGCGTGACATTATGGCAAACTTCAAAATGTTAGATATCTAACGTAGTAAAATTCCTTTTAAGGAAACCCAAAATGAGATTTTTTCAAAAGTAAGAAAACAACAGAATTTTATCGAACTGAGCCCATGTTTTTGAGAAAGGAGCACATTCATTGCACCATGACATTGTTATTCAGAAAAGTGGTATGAACAAAACAGGGGCAACTCTTTTCCACAGATGCCCAAGTGGGAGATTTAATAAGAAGAAAAAATATCCCATAAGGATCTGTACAAACGAAAAGGTGCCCAACAATACATATTGTACACTAAGACCATCAAGATGGAACAAATTTTTGACAATCTTTACAAGCTTGCACTGATATTTGATGTGCAAAGCATCCATTATATCCTCCAGTGTTAAATTTCATGCTTAAAAGAACCCTCATGTTGTAGCTGAAGTTAAAAGCCACTTCCAGAAGGAGTTACTGCACCTGGTGATGTCTTCTCATGGTCTAAAACCAGCATTATTTATTGTAACCCACTCATAACGGCCAGGAAGAGGCAAGTCATTTACAGGATCGTAGTTGTACCTAAAAGCAATAAATAATGTAAGAACTTCCATATAACAGAATACTGGTCACATAAGTGTTGTGAACTGCATAACTATGAGACCTGTAAAAAAGTAGGGAAATGGTAGATGGAATATCCGAACTACTTGTACATGAACATGAAATATAGAAAATGTGTAGAGATATTTATACAAATAGTAAACCCACAAACTGCATTAGAACACGGTTGCCAAACTGTTCCTCCATGCATGAAGTCCTATTCCTACATGTACTGCAGACCGTATACATGCTTGAATAGATTAGCCAGTCACGGAGGCATACTATGAAGGAAATATGAAGTTAAAAAGCTACATGTATACCTTTCTATGAAGATTCTTTGTTGTTGTTGCTCGGCTCCTGCAAAGAACTCCTCCATTTCTCTTGAGGTTGGGATATCTCTCCTACTTTCACCTTGCAATCTTCTTCTAGCAGAGCTGCGACATGAAGGTCTAGTTGTAGAACCAGGAGCTTCCAAGGTCTCCCCATCTCCTATAAGACTAGAAGGAGTACTTTCTCTGATGTGCCTGGAAATACCCACCCACAAAATCCATATAAAATTCAAAAACTCAAAACTAAGGCCCAAAAATACCAATAGAAACAAAAGCAAGAGACGAGTTAAAGTTTGACAAATGATGACACTAGTAAACCTAAGTAGCAAAAACATATTTAAGAATAAATAGTAATTACAATAAAAAATGATTGTCCATACCTGTCCCCGCCTTCTTGATCTATGGCATTCTCTCCAAATGAGCCCTCTATGGGAGTGGGGGTCTCATCCTCAAAAACTTGCAACTGTCCTGCCTGTGCTCTTATGCTACTCTGGGGCACAATATCTTGTGTTTCATCATTGGATTTCTTCACTTGCTCCTTTCTTTGAGCCCTACCAGACTTCTTTTTTGAACATACCTGAGAAAAAGATGTAGAGTTGCTCAGTGCAGATGGGGATCCTCTGCTGCCACTATGAATACTTCTCTGCTTAGATATACTACTAAGCTTAGTAGCCTTGCTCTTGGGCTGCTGCTCTTCTGACACCATGAATGCTGAATGTGAATGTGAATGTGAATGCTCTTTCCTTACATTCCTACTCCTTTCTGAACCCCTGCAATATAGTTTCCCCATTTTTTTCAAGTGGGTTTCCTGTGCTGCAACCGCACAACATGGACCAGTTGCTTTCTCTAGCTTTCTACTACGGAGCTCCAGATATGGTGATGTATTAATAGTAGCAGGCTCAATGCACATCTTAGGAGGCCTGTTGGGAGATGTTGAAGCCTTCTTATTTTGGTTCTGCAGAGCAAGAAGAGTCCTAGTTCTGGCTCTAGTTCTAACTCCAAGAGAGCTCTGAGAGGACACCTCCATGACTGCAACCTCTCCTGCTCCTTTGGCCTTTCTCATGTATTTCCCCATTCTCGGACCCCGTGGGGTAGCCACGGTTGGACCCAAAATTCCAGCTCCCAATGCAAAACTCAACACCGTAATCACACAAAGCCCTCAAAAAGCTTGCATAAAAAATTCAGTTCAACACAACATAAAAGGAGAATGTATTTCCCGTGTTCCAACCACAGAAAAAAGGCCTCGGTGTTGTGAATATCTCTTCTGCAACTCCCAACCTGCCAATATAAAGCAACTCAGCGAAGTGGGTGTATCTTCGCTAGCTACAAGATGCCAATAAAATCAGTTCAACAAACTGGGTGTCCAAAAAGATTAATTCAGCAAACTGGTTGTACCCAACGGAATCAGTTGAGCATATTACTTGGCAACCATTAATATACTAAAACTCGGCAGAATAAAGCAGGGCTGTAAGGAGCTTTTTGTTTTTTAAGAGTTAAAAGAAGCAACATCGGCGAGATTTGGGTGCTATCTTAAGGGCAAGGCCGTTATGAGTCATGATGTGGGGAAAAGCGGGAGAAAAACGGACGAGGGGAAGAGGATGAAGCTAAAAAATGAGACAGTAGAGAGTGCGCAACTGGAACAGAGGGGGGGAGTCCGAAGATGTAACAGGAGGCACGAGCGTACTAATGAATCGCCTGACAGGCTATAAAATATTTGTAAGAGAACGAGGAGCAGATAGCAACCGGAACGCTGTTTGGTGAGTGCCCACGTTGTAAAGTAATGGAAAGTCTTTAGCATTGGATACCTTTAAACCCGTTCGGACAATGCTGCTGGAAAGGTGCCCACTGCCTTGGTATTTGTGATATATCATCATCATGTTGTTACCCCTTTCCCACGACACTGTAGTCCCCTAACACTCCCTTCTTTTAACCCCTTAATCAATGCCTCACTACCTAGTCATATTTTATTGGAGGCTTTAAGCTTAATGTATACAAGTTCAATACCTAATGTAGCTGTGGCCCCGCTTTTCACAAATTCAGAAGAAAACCTGCAATGGCATCTGGTCCCCAATCCCATCCCATCATCAGTCGTCATGCATTCATGGGATTGATGAGAATTTTTTGGTAAGAAAAAAGGGCTAATGCACGGATGTTACATTTAGGTGTGTGTGGTGTGGGACACAGACTCAGTTTGAATGATGAGAAAGAAACTAAAAACCTAAACATATAATCATGATAAGTGCATGCAACTTGCAAGCACACCACCACCACCCAACGGCTATATTTCATACTTCACTACCACTATAGTATCAGACTATTAGAATCCTTCAGTCTATTTTAGGTGTACTTGGAGTCGGCGAATGCTGTGTGAATGTCAATTCACCGCTCCACATGGGACACCACTGCTACCGAGTAGTGCAGAGTCAGCAAAATGAATCCATACGCAATGCTTCCCCGCCCCATAACTTATTTTGTTTCTCTTGTTGTCTATGTGCCAAGTACAAGATTTGTGGGCTACTGCCCCTGAAACCTGATTCTTGATATTCAGTCAGAAGCAACAGAGACACCAAATATCATGTAGATACAGAAGGATCATAAGACACCCCTAGAAATTTAAATTTTTCCATGAGCACTTATGTTAGGTACCCCCTGCATCGATATGCACATTGGGTGGCTAACCATTAGCCAGTACAATTCTTACACATCAGCCGAATATGCCCTTGTCAGCTATGATTTCAATGGACACTTGACTCCATCCATAAAAGTCATCATCATCAAACAGACCCGGTGATAACCTCCTGCCGCTAGAATGAGTGAAAAGAAAAAAACCAACATTCCATAACTGTAGTTGGATGCCCCACGGGCCAATTATATTCATTTTAATATCACTTCTCCCCCCAACAGTTTCCTCCATTTGATGTATATAATACTAACATTTATAACTTTAACCCTCCCTCCAAACGTGGCAAACATAACCAAACATCTAGCCACTGTTCCATTCAGCCATTCACAGCCAAGCTACGAGCATTAGAATATCAATATAACTAATGAGCAAGCATCTTAGAAAAACAGACGAGCAGCAGAAAATGACAGATTCCAACAAGATGCTCTTCTTAAAATAATAGTTCCCCAAGGCCCATACACCGATGATGTCTGCCTGCAGCAGAGGATTTCATATATCTTTTCTTCTTATGCTTTTAAGCATCACCCTAATCTCTCTAAACTGCAATTAATGAGTACCATAGCCCCTTACCTTTTGTGTAAGGCAAAGTGAAAGCAGCAATGATAAAACCATCTGAGATTTTGCTGGTAAAAGCACACAAACACCCCCAAAACTTACGCTAAATCTACTTTGTCTGCTCCATAAATGGCAAGAATTATGTATCAACATGGATTAACCCTTTTTAACTCCTACCCACACGTGACTTCAGTTCCCTCTCTTGTACCCATTCAAAATTTTCACCAACAGGGTGCAAATGCAATATACCCATTTACTAGATTTCAGCTGGTAAATGACCACCAAATAGGCCAACACGTGAGAAAAGACAGGACCTTTGTTCATTGATCTGTATGGCCAAAGGGTCAAACAAATACCCACATCATTAAAAACTTGAGACAGTAAAAATAGTTTATCAATCATAAATCACAGTCCCCAAGACCATTAAATGGATGGAGTGGACCAGATATTAAAAAAATCAGAAGTGGCATGAACATATAGGTTAAAGCAATCTCATGTCTCTCTCAACCCTTCATATTTTATTATTCATTCCTTTTTCTTCTCTCTGCTCTTATTCTTTACTGCTCATGGAGATGTCAATAATATAAATTCTGATCTTGCCATTCACTATATTAAATTTCTCCTGTCATTCTATGCAAAAATACAATCCAAGTCAACTGTTGATATGTCGCACGTTTGGGATCCTCCTGCAACTCTTGTAGATATCTTCTGGCTTGTGCAGAAAATTTGGCAGGTGAAGTTTTATGATTTACAAAATATGCTTTTAGGTTCATTGTTGGATGAGCTGGTGAATCTGAAATGGGATTTTTTGTTTGAGCATGTCAAGCACTGTTCTGAATGCAACCATGATTTATCTCTTACACATTATCATTGCCCTCAGCAAAAACATTTTTTTCTGCACTACCTTTTGAAGTCATCTAAACAATTATTACATATGACAGACTGAGATTAATAGAAAAGAGGGACTGATTTGTAGTGACATGGATTTTTTTAAAAATGTTTAGAAGGATATGAGCATCAGGTGGTGGAAATCTACAAAAGTCGACCACTATATCTCAGCCTCTTATCCCATGCATTTGTTTCTTCCAAACCACCCCTAACCACTGCCACCCATTGAGCATTTTGTTGTCCCTCTAACAAACAGTTTGTCCTCAATGTTTGTCGAGTAAAAATTTTGTACTAAAGGGGAGCTTGTGTTATCAAGCGAGCATGAAACTTTTGTGGTCGGCGGGTTAAAGGGTAATTAGTTTTTAAGTAGTATTTTGTTACATTTTATCAATTTGTTTAAAATGTTTTTCATTTCGTATAGGTTTATAGTTAAGTTATTGGTGCAACATGCCCTTGGTACTACGGGGATGGAGATGTTGGTGCGACAATGCCCTTGGTACTACGGGATGGAGATGTTGGTGCGACAATGCCCTCTGGTACCACAGGGATGGGGATGTTGGTGCGACATGCCCTCTGGTACGACGAGGATGAGGGGAGACTAGACCTCATGACCTCTTGTCTGAAACAAGATGCTTTAGCCAATCAAACCAAGCCCCCACCCCATACTCTCAAAATCTTATTCTTCTTAAAAAAAAATTAGTTACATCAGACATGTTTATTACTCATTGATTTTTAGAAAAAAGAAATTTAATTTGATGTTTATGGTATATTTTTAAAAGAATCATTCCTAGGTGATTTTAAGCAAAGAAGGTAATGATTGAATCAAAAGCAAGACAACGTACTTACACATTTGTCTATTACCAGTGTGTATGTTTAGCATAGTGACCTCTCTTTCTACATCAACATCTAGCAACATTATCTCTTTCACTGTTATTATTAACTTTATCTCAAGACTTGACTAAGGCACAAGGAAGTCCTCAACTTCAACCCTTGTATAGGGATTAAAGGATTAAAGGGTGATTAATTTTTAAGTACTTATTATATTATTTTGTTATACTTTATTTTGTTTAAAATGTATTTTGTGATTAATTTTAGACAAAGTTTATAGTTGATCTATACTATCTCTTTGATAAAATTGTTGTCACGATCTTATTCATTTTTTAAAAATTTAAATAATTTATCTTTGACATGTTTGTTACTCATTGATTTGTACAACAAAAATATTAATTTGATGTTTGGGGAATGCTTCTAAAGGAATTTTTTTTAGACAATTTGAAGGTGAGGTAATGATTGAAGCAAAAGCAAGATAACATATTTACACATTTGTCTATTAGCATTTCGTGGGTCTAGCACAATGACCTCTCTTTCTACATCAACATCTAACAACATTATTGCTTTCACTTTTATTGTTTATGTTGTCTCAAGGCTTGACTAAGGCATAAGGAAGTCCTTGACTCAACTCTTGCATAGGGATTAAAGGGTGATTGGTTTTAAGTACCTATTATGACATTTTGCTATACTTCATCATTTTGTTTAAAATATTTTTCATTTTATATAGGTTTATAGTTGGTATACTATCTCTTTGACAAAACTATTGTCACAATCTTATTTTTGTTTTAAAATTTTATATCATTTGCATTTGACATGTTTGTTATTTGTTGATTTGTACAACAACAAAAATCAATTTGATGTTTAGGAAATGCTTTTAAAGGAATTATTCCCAAGTGATTTGAAGGAGAGGTAATGATTGAATCAAAATCAAGACAACATATTTACACATCTATTTATTAACATTTTGTAGGTCTAACATAGTGACCTCTCTTTCTACATTAACATTTGGTAACGTTATTTATTTCACTTTTGCTATTGACTTTGTCTCAAGGCTTGGCTAAGGAACAAGGAAGACCTCGACTTCAACCCTTGCATAGAAAGCCCTAGAGCGCTCCTTAGCACCACCACCATTTTCCTTAGTATAGTTACCATGAATCAAATAAGTGATGAAAGTATTGAAGATATCATGATATTTTAGATAGAATAATAGAAAACAATACAAGATCACGCCACTAGACTATCACAATTTTGATCTAGACTCTCATCTTTTGAGATCAATCATTTATCTTATTTGATCCAATTTTTAATCTCATAGTTAAATTTGAAACCTATTATCACTACATCAATACAACCAAAGTTAACATTGCAAGATATATAACCCTAACCATCTCATTTTTATTTCCACATATTTAATTGTAATATTAATTAGTTTACATCAATAAACTTAACCTACTTAGAGCTCCTATATCTAACATTAATTATACTTAATTAATTGTTGAGTGACATTCTACAATGATAATAGAACACAATGTAATTGTATACATAAAAATAAAGTAAACAATATAAAAAAAAATCACTAAAATTAAAATTTTGTGTTCATATATATGTAGTAATAAAATATTCTTTAGTAAATAAAATAAATTGAAATTATATTTTCTCTTTATATATATATATATATATATATATAAAATTAAGTGTACATATTTTCCAAAATAAATTAATTCTTTATTTCTCAATTAAAATATAATAAATATTTTATAAATAAATTAATAATCATTTTTATTATTAATTTATAATATTAAGAATTGGAAACCAAATCAAATAGAAATAATATTCTATAATAATGAAAATTATCACATGTAAAGGACGTATGAAATCTTTTGTTTTCTCAAGAGGAATCACATGGCATCCCATGATGTAAAGATTATTATATTCAAATTATGTAATAAATATGAACACAATGATTCACTAGAACTTTGTTACTTTTTATTACTATTATTTATTTATAATTTTTTATATAGATAATTTGAAAATGGAATGTTCTAATAGATTATATATTTAAATTAATTTGGTGTTTTGTATAATGATATTGTATTGTATGTAGTTTAAAGTGAATGTCAAATAATTCAATAAAATTTATTTTATTAATTAAAAATAAATGTAATATTTTATATTTTATAAAAAAATTAATTCATCTTTTTTAAAATTATATATAATTTTAAATATATATATATATAGTAAGTTACGTTTTTATAGTGAAATTTATAATATTTATTAATATAAAGAGTGAAATAATATTATTATATTGTATTGTAATTATACAACACTAATATATTTGATAAGATAATATTTAAGTGTTCTACATATTTTGTATATAATCATATTGAATGATGGTCAATCAATACTTTTAAAATAGTATTCAACAATGATGTCACACATGAAATAAATTATTTTTTGAAAAAGTGTTAGGGTTTGTTGATGTACCTTTTATAACATTCTCTACATATTCAACCAAATAGTTTATTTCTATAAAGCTTGCACAATTACATCTTGGATGTCCTTGAGCTCTTGGTCCAAAGTATGGGTCAAATCAAAATCACATTGATTTATCATGTGAGGATCACTCAAATTAACTTAGATAAGGTGAAACTATCTGTGAAAGAAATCCTACTCATCTATTTTATTCACAATTGAGTTAGGTTGTTTTCATTATAGTTGGCATCTTCATCTATACATATTCTTGTCATATAGGCATATGCTCTATGTTTTGAGTGTGCTATATGAATTTATAATTATTTTCATATTTTTAACAATATTTCAATGTAATGTTCTAGAATGGTTTATATAATGATAGTTCACTTCAAAATAAGTTTTCAATTGTTTGAATTAAAAACAAAAAAAAAGGAGTAAATAAATCTTGTTTTCCACTTCTCATGAAAGTCTTCAATAAAACATTAAATATTTTGAAGCATCTATCTTTAAAATAATGTGGATCAATAATATCGAGTTAAATCTTGTATGCATCAATTAAAATTGAACCCATATAATCAACTTCATCTCATGTATTCACCATATGAAACATCTTACAACTAACGATATGTGATACAAATGAGTTGCTATAATACACCAAGAGTAGAATATAACCCATGATATATTTCTTCTTCCCAACATCATATTATACAAAAGAATTATAGCTAAATTACGAGGTAAAAGCACAAAGATGAGTCCACGAAACATGGAAGTTTTTGCCTCAGGCAAAAGAACAAAATTGGCTTGCAAAAAACAAGATCCCGTTTAGGTTTGGGACCCCGAGCCAAAAATGGAATCCCGTTTTGAAACAAAATCCTATTTCATAAAAATAATTTTTTTATGAATTTAAGAAACGGGATCTCTTTTTTAAAAAGAGGGATCTCATTTTGAAAACGGGATCCCATTTCAAAAAAACATATGATTTTAAGAAATGAGATCCCGCTTTTTAAAAAACGGGATCCCGTTTTGAAACAAGATCCTATTTCTTAAATTCATAAAATTAAAAAAAATGAAATGGGATCCCGTTTTTTAAAATTTTAACTTTTGGTCAGGTTTTTGTTTTATTTTTTGATTTGGGAAAAGGCTTGGGGACTTGAACCTAAGCTTTGGAGCTAGTTTGACCTGCAAGTTGAAGGTTCTGGCAATGTCACAAGAAAATAGTGACTTTGGGCATATGTTTGAAGACTTTTTTTTCATAATTTTTTGACAAAATTAAAACCCATTATAGATGAGACAGTGTAGATTCTAAATATATAAAAAAAATTACAATTGGATTATTTTTTCTATTTTCCAATTAATTTATGATGAAGCAGGTCCATTAACTTGAATTATCAGGGTTTTTTAGTATTTTAATAACTTTTTATTAACATAATTTTTTGAAATTTTTTGTGTGTGAAAGCGTACTTAGACAATTATTTTCAATTTGAAAAAAAAATCAAAAAATGATAAGTTTAGGTCATCTTATGCGTGATGTACACAATGATTTTTCAAAACACCAAATATGGCCAATAAAAAATTAACAAAAAAAAATTACAAAAAAATGGAAAGCGTGCTTTAGTGAGTTACACATCTTTTCCCAAAAGGATTTAGAAAAATATGATTATTTAGATCAAAATATGGATGTACACGTGCATGGTATGGTAAAAAAGAAGTGACTTTTAAACAGTGGTTTTTAGAAACACCTATTGAAAATCAATTTGTATCATTTGGGTATTAAAATAAATTATATATTTGGAAACTAGACTCCGAGTACTACATTTTATGATCATTGACTTTTTCCAAGATATCATCTCTAAGTGCTTCAAATTTTAAGGTCAAATGTGTCGAATTTTGAAAATCGGGGAAAACTCTTCCACTAAATGGCCAAAAAGTGGACTCAACTTCTTGCCAGCACCCTACGATAAGCACATAATGCAAGATCTTGTAAACATCCATCAAATATTCTAGTAAACATAATATAACAAATTTATGGTCATACTCATTATTCAAAAGAGAACATGGTAATGATTTTGAATATAATATGAAACAAATAATTAATAACATACATTTGCATTCCAAATTAACAATATATTAAGAGTTATATGAATTCAAAAAAACATTATTATAAGTAGGTTAACATTTATTTTTTATTTTTTCTGACATATAGCATCAAAAAAAAATTGATCAATAAGTTTGGCTTAAGGGAGTCATACCCCTTAAATTTTTGGAAAATAAAATTGATAAGGTGCATGCCCTAGACTTAAGGGTGCATAATGATCACTAATTTTGTTCAATTCACCTAAAATGGAGAATGCTCTAAATACTATAGTTGTACTATAGTTCTTGCCTACCCATCTTAACATGAGGGAAATTTTTCATTTTACCGACAGTCACAACAATCCTTTAAAGGGATCTTTCAAACATTCTAATATTTTCCCCTTTCTTAAAAGATCTTAGTGTCATTTGTTGGGAGGGTTAAATTAAAGGGGGACTGCTTCCTCTTACCTTATGCCCATTCTTTATGTCATTGAGGTTGTAACTCTTTGTTTTGCTCAAATTTGTCTTTTGTGTTGTCATCTCTATGCCACCATTCAACGGGGATACCATAGACTCAGGATATGTCATTTTTTTTAATAATCCTTGAATTTGCATTCTCTTGTGAATTTTTTGAATCCTCTAGAGTCTAGAGACCACATGTGGAGACCCCATAATCATTTCTTATGATTTAAGAGAAGAATTAGAATTTATTTTTGGATTGGCCAACAATGAACCTTGGAAAGGATTTGATTCCTTTTTACCATCTAGTGGAATGAAATTATGATAGGGCTCAACCCCCTTCCACCAAGTGGGCTTATCTTGTGAGGCACGACTTCCTCCATTATGGGATTTTATTTTTGGAAATTATAGGGTAGAAGTCTATTGAGAAGCATTTCCTGCACCTAAAAGAAATTCTTTCATAATAAATTGGTTGCCTCCAACACCTATTGCTAACTTTCAAAGAGATCTCTATAGGGAGACCTTTGGAAAGATCTATTTTCACACATAAACATGCATAGGTGGAGATTGTATAACTGGTTGTTTCCTTTGAATTTGAATAATACTTACTTGGAACTTTTCAATAGCTTGTAGACTTTCTAATTCCCAAAATTGTGAGGGGAGATAGGGTAAACGAACCCTTGAAGATATGTAGAAGTGAAAGTCTTTGTGTTAGGATCTGTAGTGTAGAAAAATTTATTCCTTTACATTTTCACACTTGTTTGGGCCCTCCCTATTAAAATGTGGTTCATTTATGCTTTAATTGGTCTTATTTTGCATCCATAAGCCTAATTAAATGCATTTTTATGAGGATAATCCAGACATTTAACAAATGGAAAATTATAATTTAATGTTTGAGGTTATGTGTTCCAGATCTAGTGATCTAGGACTCATATGCCCTTTGGGCATATGAGTCCCACCTAGGTCTCAAGACCTGATTTTAAATGTTGCATTGAACTTAGCATTTCTCAAAGTTTGTGTCCCAGGCTTAAGCCACTAGGACTCATACGCCCAACCTGGCGTATGAGTCCCGCTTTAACTTGGACCTATTTTAATCCAAATTCTTGGCGGTATTTTATTATCCTAGATTTGATGTCGGCTTGTAGTGTTGTAATTTTGGGAAATTAGGCATAAAAAAGTATAAATACAAGGTTATTTCACATAATTTCTCCTAACAACAATCTAATCTTTCAAGTATTCAAGCATTATAGCAAACTTATGATCAAGAGAGCATTCAAGAGCAAATCATTAAGCATTTGGAGCTACATTCAAGATTCAAGCACCATGTCAAAGTCTTCATGCATCACGTGTGTTTGTGAGCTAACATTTGTGATGTAGGTTTTCATGATTCAAGCAAGCATTCAAAGACATTATCTCATATCAAGATCAAGAGTCAAGATCCACATCCATTGGAGGCATCTCACACAAGTTTGCAACCTTTATTTCAAGGGTTTGGTGAGTTACAACATTGCATTTGTTCATTCATCATTCCTTCATGCTATTTTATTTTATTTCAATGTTTTATTACCAAAATGGGGTTCGACCAAGGAAAACCCCTATTCCCTAACACAACATTTTTCCCTCTTGATGTGTGTTTGCAGATCTAGGTGAATTGGAGCTTGAAGATCCTTTGAAGAAAAAGTGGAAAAAGTTGTCAAAGTTGTCAAGAAGTTGTCATCTTCATGGAAACTCACCTACAAGCCAAAATTCAGACTTTTGGACTTGGAGAATTGGACAAGACGAAAGCTACAAAAGATCACTAGAGGCTACAAAAATATCTGTCAAACCCTAATACTAGGACTAAATCACCCATCTGGGCGTATAAGTCCTAGTATATCCCTTTTGTAAACTTTCTGTAGATCTTGAACATTCACCAGAAGATTCTAGATTCTTCCCAGATTCCTATAGCAAGATTAAATTGCCCAGCTTGGTGTATCAATCCCATTGCACCTTAAAACAACATTTCCCAGGGTTTACCAGACCTTATTTTGACCTCTCCATTCTTCTAGGTACTTTTTTGTTTCATATTTTTTGTTAATTTGATTTAATGCTTTCAAGTTTCTAGGGTTTAGTGCATTAGAGTTTGCATTTCTCCTTTGAAGATTCATTTAATGGTGAACCCCCATTTAATCACACAAGGAAACCCTTAATCCATCCCTCAATTGAGTCATTTGGTTGAGGGATCTTGGTTTCATAATGAACTAAAGTGGGAAATAGGTCCCAAGTTCCATCTCCTAAAAGGTGGAACCCTATTTCATTTGGTTCATTTTGGTGAACCCAACCTTTGGACCCTTGAATTTTTGATTTGGGGAACATTGTAGTCCTAGATCTAGGATAACTTTGCATTAGATTTGCATTAGTTGAATTACATTTAGGGCTTCTAAATCTTGAATTAGTGAAAAGTTCATATAGGTTGCATTTTTGCATTTTGCATCATTCAATTTCATTGGAAAACTATACTTGCAAACAATCATTTGAGCATACAACCTAGGAACCTTAAAATCAACTCAAAATTTGTTGAATTTGGCTTGAAAACCCTAATCTAGGACTCATTCACCCATCTCGACGATTTAGTCCATGTATAGGCCTTTTCTCTAGATTTTTGGGGATTTTGTGCTCTCTTTTTTTCACTATCTGAACCTTTCAAAAACCCTAAGTGGGACTCATACGCCCATTTGGGTGAATGAGTCCTTGGAGGCCTACAAAAACCAATTTTTCTAAGCTTTCTAGAGATTTTATGTACTTCCTAGGCTTGTTGATAACCTATAGTATCATTCTAGAAATTTTGAAACCCTATAAACAGTTAACCCTCATTAAGCATTAGCAGAAAGTAAACATGTGAAAAAATAATGCAGATACAACCAATCACAATAGAACACTAGATTTACATTGAAACCCTAAGCAAGGAAAAATCATAGTGAGGATTAGCTTTGATATATATATGAATAGCAACACCGAATATAATAGGCTCACTCCCCAAAAGAGAAGGGCTCACTACCCAAAGGACTCATTGTCCAAAAGAAAGAAGAAAGGAGAAAAACTATTATAGAGAGATTCACTATCTTAGAGCAACAGGAAAGATCCACCATTGTAGCTCTGCACCATCCGCAACCTTTGGTTCACCGCCTCCAACAACTTTAGGCACACTGAGAATGTAGACACCTTCTTGTCATTGCATCTGAAGTCATAGGCATTAATATTACCCTCATATCACCACACTTGATCACATTTGCATCACACACTTTCCACCCCACTCAATAGAAACTCCATCTTTCATTTATACCATTCGTGACCTCAAACAACTCATTAAGGTCGGCCTCAATGAGATGTATGCACCTCAAACTTGCAACACCAAAATAGGTCAGCACCAAAACACCTCCACAGTGGAAAGAGGTGAAGGAAAACCATGCCAAGGGTTAACTAGGACCCAAATCTACACCAACATGCTTCACCATGCTTCCACAAACAACAAACAACCTCTGTAATTAGCGCTAGCACACCAGGTCGGCCTAACCTGTACTAACAATAACAAGCAACCATATACAAACTTCTTTAGGTCTGAAAACAACATGCAGACCACACAACAACACCACACAACATCCAGGAATATTCCAACATTAATATACTACACTATAACATTGCCACAACCACTTGAAACAAAGAATATCCCACACATTAAGATGCACTACAACTGAGTCCAACATAAGAACTGAACTTGTGGAGAAAATCAACACCAAAAACTCCAAGGGAAGATAAATAAAGACAGTATAAGAATGTTCCTAAATCTGCAAGACAAGAAACTCTAACATGGAGCAATGCGGTGCAATCTCACTTCTCTCATACAACCATCTTCACAAGCAAACACACTATCAAAAATGACTTCCTCTACCACATGATCTAGAACCTAAAACTCTAGATATAAAACCTCTAAACACCTCTAATAATCACATCCAAACCATGCAAGCATATCTTCAACCATGAAGAAATGTGGAGCACAACACTGAACACACCTCTATCACCTTGTACATTCTTTTATTCAAATTTTCTCAAAAGCACTTGGAAACCAAGTGAACTAGCTGCATCAACAACACCACAAATACCTTCTCATCATATCTATAACATATGCAACAATTCAAATCTCTCCATCTACAATACCAACAATCTCCAACGATCTCCCCAACTATACTGGAGGTTGACATCAATGACAATACCAACAATCTTCCAACAATCTCCCCCTTTGTCATTGATGGCAACACCATGTTTGAAAACCATCAACAACAAAAGCAAATCTACATCAATCAACACTCCCCCTTATTGGGGCATCTCTTACACTTCTTTTCCTTGTATCTTTCAGATACTATTCTCACCCCCTTTCTATTCTCTCCCCCTATCTTGAGGATTTTTTTGGACATCACTCTCCCCCTTTGACATCAATGGAAAAGGGCAACATATTTCCCTTTGACAACACTTGTACACTTCTGTTTAGGAAACACTAGAAAGAAATTTCTCTCTCTCCACTACTCTTCTCCATACAATTCTCACTACTACACACACTACACTGCTCATTCTTCACTGCTCTTATATTTCAGTTCTCTTCCCCTTAGGGGCACAACATATGCTCCCCTCGACTACACCAACCAACAAAACTACTATCTACTCCCCCTAAGAGGTAGCCTTCATCACTAGTCCAATACCATGAAAGTATTTTGAAATGCTTCCTAGATAGATGCACCAACTTATGCATTTAGTTGAAAGAAGGAGGGGTAATGACCCCTAACTTCTATCAGAGATACTCAAATGTATCTTTTGGAAGAGCATTTGTAAAAACATCTACAACTTGATCATTTGTAGGCACATACTCCAACTTCACCTCATTCTCTGTAATTTTTCTCTTAGAAAGTGATACCAGATAGAGATATTTTTTTTTCTTGAATGTGTTACTAGGTTCTTTGAAATATTGATAACACTTGCATTATCACACAAGATAGAAATAGGTTCATCATATGATACTCTAATATCCTTCAATGTTTTCTTCATCCACAACACTGTGTATAGCATGATGTTGCTACAATATATTTTGCCTCTGTAGTAGATAATGACGTTGAATCCTACTTCTTACTCAACCAAGAAACCAATCTACTCCCAAGAAAGAAAGCACCTGCACTTGTACTTCTTTTTTCATCTATACAACCTTCCCAATCTGCATCTGTATATGCACTTAAAGAGAAATCAGTATCCTTAGGTTACCATAGACCAAAATCTAGAGTTCCCTTCAAGTATCTAAATATCCTTTTAACTATTGCAACATGTGATTCTTTGGGATCTTCTTGAAATATTTCCACAAGAAATATTGCATGCATGATATCCGGTCTAGCAACGGTTAGGTATAACATTCCACCAATAATTGATATGTACTTTCTTTGAATAGCCTTAGGAGATTCATCATTTTTTCTCAACTTACAACTAGTAACAATAGGAGTACACACTGGTTCAGAATCCTCCATTCCAAACTTCTTCAACATTTCTTTGACATACTTTGAATGTGAAATGAAAATACCTTTTTCTGATTGAATGATTTGTAATCCAAGAAATTCATCTCCCTACACATTGACATCTCAAACTCTTTTTGCATCTCATCTACAAACCTCTTGCACATACCTTCATTTCCTCCAAAGATAATGGCATCAACATACACTACCACAATCAAGATTTGTTCTCCCTCAACCTTGAAGTAATGGTTTCTATCTACAATACCCTTTTTGAATACCTACTATAATAAGTACATATCCAATCTTCCATTCCAAGCTCTAGGAGCTTGTTTGAGTCCATACAATGTTTTTTTCAATCTGAAGACCATATCAACATATTTTGATAATTGAAAACCTTCTAATTTTTCAATGTACACCTCTTCTTCTAACTCACCATTCAAGAATGTAGACTTGACATCCATCTGCTATACCTTGAAGTCTTCATATGCTTCAAAATCCAAAAAAAATCTAATAGATTCCATCCTTGCCACTAGAGAAAAAGCCTCTTCAAAATCGATTCCTTCCACTTGTGAGTATCCCTTACACACAAGCCTAACCTTGTTTCTAACAACTTTTCTATCCTCTTTCAGTTTTTTCTTTGAGAAATGTCATCCAAGTCATTCTACAATAATCATCAATCAACAACATAAAATACCTGTCACCATGAAAAATTCTTATTTTCTTGTGCCCTTTTTCAAATCTCCTTACAAAATTTACTTCCACCTCATCAAGTCATCTAGATCCGATTCATCAACCTTCTCTTCCTTTCAAACTGTGAAAGTAGTTTCTTTCTTTGTAGCATCTTGGCCAAACTCTCTAAATTCATAAGAAATTAAAACATCAAACATCTAATCTCTAAAATAATTATCTAAATTATGAGCTTCCTCAATAGTATCAACTTTAGAACTATAAGATTTAGGAAGAGTTCTTAGTAACTTTTTCACAACTTCACTTTCTTCTAGCTTAACACCAAGACCATTGATGGCATTGACCACTTCATCCACTCTGAGCATGTAGGTTGTAATATCTTCATCTTCAGATGTCCTCAGGGCTTCAAATTTGGCTTTGTAATTCTACATATTCGCTTGCTTGACCTTGTCATCTCCTTCATAAATACTCTCCAATTTTGTCCAGATATCTTTTATAGTTTTCAAACTTATCACCTTTCCAAGTTTAGAATTACAAATACCACTTAGTATAGCATTTCTTGCTTTTCCATTGTTCACATAATCCTTGATCTCATCATCACTTGCCAGACCATTACAGGAAAGGTATATCATTTTTCAACAAATTTCCATACTCCAAATCTAGGAGAGACCAAAAAGGATTCCATCCTTACTTTCTAATTGTTAGAAATTTGAAATAGATTGAATAACCCAAGAAACTATTTAAGAGAAAATCAAAGCTACATAAACTAGAAAAACATAAGAATGCAAACCAGAACTCTGAGAGATTATGCAATGTCGATGTGACAAAATTGCATTAAGAGCTTCCAAGATGAAAAGATAAAATGCAAATATGCATGAATGGATGCAAAAGTATGCAAATACAAGCTAGGTAGTGAGTTTATATAGAACTTAGGAGAGGAGGTAGGTGGCAAATCCAACCAATAGGAATCAACCACAAAAAGTGGAGATGGACCACCAAAAGTGGAGGATGCCACCAAAAGTGGAAAGTGGTTCCACCCTTTAAGGAAGGGGACTCCACATCACTTATCTCCTAGTAATAAAATCACTTTATTATCCTAAGCAAGCTTAATTAAGTGTAAGAAAAACCTAGGACTAAGGGAAAATAAATTAACCCACTAGGAAAATAAAAACCTACACCAACACTAATAAGCATAATTTGTTCCATCAAACAAAGGAGCTTTGACACCCTTCCTATGTGCCATTTGGATCTACCTTAAGCGGTTAAGCTTTCTCCAAGGAACCAAAACTCTTATATGGATTGTTAGATGCATAGGACAATTGAGATGGGGGTGAATCAATTATACATTAAAGAATTCAATCCCCTCATTAAATTTCAAACCCTTATCAATATTTAACCCTCATTTTAAGCATTAGAAAAATGTAAACATGTGAAACAATAATGTAAACACAACCAAACATAATAGAACACTAGATTTACATGGAAAACCCTAAGCAAGGAAAAACCACGGTGAGGATTAGCTCACATATATATGAATAGAAACACCAAATGCAATAGGCTCACTGCCCAAAAGAGAAGAAGGGCTTACTACCCAAAGGACTCACTGTCCGAAAGAAAGAAGAAATAAGGAAAACTGTTATAAAGAGATTCACTATCTCAAAGAATAGGAAAGATCTACCACTGCAACTCTACACTATCCACAACCTTTGGATCACTACCTTCAACAACTTCAAGCACACTAAAAATGTAGACACCTTATTCTCACTACATCTGGATTCATATGCATTAATATCACCCTTAGATCACCACACTTGATCACATTTCAATCACACACTTGCCACCTCACTCAACAAAAACTCTCTCTTGCACAAACTATATCCCAAAATTCATCCAAATTTATGTGCCCTAGTTTGGTGTCCCCAATTCCTAGTAATGTACTAGAAAAACCAAATAAATATTCATAACCCATGTACTTAAATTTTATGGTGGATATAATTTTAATGAGTATTTTCACAATTTGTGCTTATGAAATGATTCAATAAAATTATGCGGGCTATTAAACAATGATCAATTCCCAAATTAGCAAGAATTCTCCTTAAATTATCTCATAATAAGATAAGACAAGAAGAAAACCACTATACCTCTGAGTTAAATTCAAGCACTACAACCCCACTACCCATGGGTCTTTCATAATTTTGCTCTTTTGTCGCCAACAAAATTCGTCCCTAAATGCTTGTTAAAATGATTTTTTTTTATAATATAGTCCCTATATAAGTGTTTGTAATTAATATTTAGGGGTGTTGGGTGAGAATTAATGACACGTGTTATATTTCCCATCTTACATCTCCTTCTGATACTTTTTGAATTTCGAAAAAAGGAATAGCTATGAAAGCTTATCAGAGAATTTGTAGGTTTCGACAACCCTATCAGGGTTTGTCAAAGGTTTCAAAACCATAATGATCATGCGAAAGACCTTGTTAAATGCCTTTTGAAGAACACAAAATTTATAACATGAATCTCTTTTTTCTTAATAAGGGCTATCAAAACCATGTCGAGCTTCGATGAGGGTTTCAAAATGACTATTTTTCCTTTATATTGCTCAAGACTTTAGAAAATCTGTATTTGAAGTTGAATCTTTAATTTATGCAAGCTTGAAGCTTGGATGAGAGTGTTTGATTGGATATAAATGATGTTTCTGAAACCTTGTCGAAACTTGACATAGGTTTCAAAATCTATAAAAACTTTCGATACTCCTATGATTTAACCAAATTTCATTTAATGTTGGCTTTTAACCAAGTTGTGAGAACCTTTTTAAGACTCAAAAAGGTTTCAAAAACCTATCAAAGAACCAATAGAACAAGCATTAGTAAACTATAAATAGGAGAATGACAGGGTAACACATGGTTTTGACAACTACATTAGAACCCAAAAGGGTTTCAAAAACTACATCAAAGACCAACAATCAAAATTAGAGTTTTTGAAGAATGAAAGGATTTTTGTCAAGGAAGTTGACAAAAACCATGGTAACACTACCTAAATTTTATTAATGTGTACATAATAGCCAATATTTCCTTACCATATATGTAGAAATATCTTTCTACCTCTATAAAAAGTTTACTCTAAAAATTTGCATAAGCATGGCTCTAATTCCTTCTCTCAATCCATCACATTCCAAAGTAAAAGTAAGGGAGAAAAATAAAATAGCTAAGACGAGATATGAGATCATTACCTCTTTCAAACTTTCAAACTCTCATTATGAAAACTCATTCCATGTGAATGGTCCCTTATTTGTTAGATCAATTAAGGGTGTGTCCATCTCGAAGAAACCCTTAACAAATCTTCTGTAGTCGTTGAAAAGGTTGAATAATCCTTGCAACCGTGTCAAATTATCTAGGGGAGGCCAATTCTAAATAGCTTTGATCTTCTCCATGTCCAATTAACTCCATTTGCACTGATGATGTACCCAAAATATGAGATCTCTATCATGACAAACTTTCACTTTCAATCCTTTATAAATAGAGTTTGTGATTCTATAATTTCTAGCATTTCATTGATGTTCCATAATTGCTCCTTCCACATCTTTTTGTAGATGAAAATTTCATCAAAGAAAATAATGGAAAATTACTTAGATTCTTGTAAAAAATTGTTCATGCATGACTAGAAGCTCACTAAGGTATTTGTCAAACCAAATGGCATGACCAAAAAATCATATTTATTGTAGTGACATTTATAGGCCATATTTTTAATATCCTTCTCTCAAACTCAAATATGATGGTATTCTAATCTAATATTTGTTTTTGAAAAATATACTACTCCATGAAGCTCATCTATCAATTCATCCATCTTTGGAATTGGGTATTAGTTTTGTATAGTCTTCTTGTTTAATGCTATATAGTCAATGCACATACACATTATTTCATATTTATTCTTCACCAAAACTATAGATGAGGTGAAAGGACTTAAGTCCTAATGTGCCCCATTTTACTTTATTATTTTTTTAATTTCTTCCTTATGCCTCTTGGGGTCATAGTAGGAAGAAATGATGACAATATTAGTGCCATCCTCTAGCTCAAGGACATGCTCAAAGCCTTTATCTAGTGGTCTCCTTAGAGGAATGTTGTTGAAGAATTTATGTTTCTTGTCCAAAATATTTTGTAAATCCACATGGTATAATTTATTACCTTTGATAGGTTTTATTAAAGTCACTAAAAAATAAGCTATCGATGCTACTTTCCCATGATGAAACACCCTCTCTATTCTTTTAATATTTCCAATCCTTAGTGATCTATTTTTAATTCCTCAAAGTATCACTTCTTTCTGTTAAGAATGAAAATTTAGTTTCACTACATAGAAATTCTATGTAATTTTTCCTAATAATGTCATGCCCTAAAATTTTCTCTACCAAAATAATTACATATCTACCAATTTTTTTTACTTACTAGTATTATTCAAGTCCTATAACAAATCAATAGAGGATGAAATCATGTTTATGATGTCATCATATTGCTTAGACTATTCCTAAAATTCTAGTTGTTCCAAGTGTTTCCAAGTTTTAAACACCAACATTCCTTCCTAGGAGAATTAAGGTATAACTAGGGATCATTAAAAGAAAAGTACTAAACTATTAACAATTACTAAACCGCTCTTTTAGTTAAACTACAAAGATCAATATGATTGCGAAAAAGTTTAGAAAGGAACCAAATATACTTGGAACCAATTTTTAAAAGAGAATGGAAGCAACACATAACTCTACTTTCCCCAATGTGATAAAATTATCTTTTAGCAACCTAAATAACTTGAACACGAGACCTACACTAAAATGATTGTGATTTGCACTCAAATGATCAACCAACCAACATTGGACACTCCCTTCTATATTTGTATACATAAGAGAACCCAATCAGACCCTAAAATTTTCCTACACACTTTCTAAATTTTAATAAAGGAAGTATTGTATCTCTTTATAATTTGGAGAGGTCATAAATTAAACTCCTTTATTAAGATGAAGTAAATTTTGGGTAAGCGCTATTTGTGAAGTTTCAAGATTTCTAACACACATTGATTTATAATTGAGTTAATTAAATTTCCTTATACACACAAATTCTAAGAGGGTAATATAGGGCTTATTCTTTTATATATATATATATATATATATTATTTTTGTATAATAATTGATGACCTACATAATTCCAAATTGAATATCTTATTTAATTCTCTATAAATGATTTATGTATTCCTTTTATTGAAAACTTGATAATCATTTTTATTGTATTAGCCTAAACCTTATTAATGGCATCTTTGAAAATCCATACTTTTGTTCACTTATACTATTGAGAGAAGTTTTCTTAACTATTACATTTATTCTAAATTTAATTATAAATATCAAGTTTTAATTACATAAGTCTATAAATTAGCAATTTAATTATAAGGAAGTTTATTTATATTATCTAAGGAAATTAAACTAAATAGTATTTTAACTATATAAACTCTAATTAATTTCTATTATCTAGAAGATTTTATTTTATTTCTAATTCTTTTATGAGTTTCAATTTAGAGGTTTCTAACTTCAACTACTCTCATTTATTGCTTTTAACTCACATATCTAAATTTATTTCTCCTAAATTAATAAATCCACAACTACTATCGAATTTGATGGTCACCCCATCCGTCATATGAAAATTTCATGATGGCGTGGTCATAAATGCCTTTCATTTGACATTTTAAGAAAAATATAAATCATCAAAAAAATTGTTTAATTTATGAATTTTTTATATAAAATCTTTTATAAATGCAATATCTTGAAAAACTAAAAAACAATGATAATTATTAGTAATAAATATAAAAATCTTAAATTTACTATTACAATTAACAATTAACAAAAGTTTCTAAATTCATATTAAAAACAAATCTTGTTAAAAATATTTTAAAAGTTAAAAACAATTATATTCTATTTTGAAAAGATTCTAAATTAATACATATTTTTATAATAAATATTATAAATCATATATATTAATATAAAACAATGATAACTATTAGTAAAATGTGAGAAGTTTATAAATTCATATTAGAAAATATTCAAAAAAGTTATATTCTTATTCTAAATTAATTTGTCTTTTTATAATAAATATTATAAAATGATATATATTATAAATTAAAATACAATATTCTCGCCCCTCTCATAGGCATTGGGTGTCCAGGGTGGACGTGAGGTGGTGGATGGGTCGGACAGGTAGTATTCGGCTTTGATTTGTTCTAGTCACATCACACCTTCTAAAATTGGCGGAATGCGGGTGTTCCTCGCTTGGTTTATCAACTGTCTATTAAGTTCGAAACTTCTGGTGTTGGATTAGTGGCATGTTGGGCTCAGTTCTCATGGCACCGCCAGTGTGACACGTCGGGCTCGGCTATACTTGAACTGTTCGCGAACGTGCCGAGTGGGAATTACCATTAATTGCATTGATTATGGTTCTAAGTTGGATGGACGGTGGCTGTATTTCTACTCATGCCAAGGACAGTTTTGCTTCGCCATAATTCTGTTTCGTATGCAAAGTCTGACTGATCATTATTCAGGGTTTTTTATTAAGCTAATGAAGTCCTTTCTTAAGCATGGGTTTTTCTTTTTGGTTTTTCCTTTTGTGTTTTTGTTGTAGGGTGCGACTGGCAAAGTCTTGCTAATGGATAGACAGTCGAAGTCGAAGTTTACCATTCTCATCTCGGCAGAAGGTCTGTAATCCTTCAGCGTCGATACTCCAGTTTCATTAGTGGCTAAGGAGAGGCAAATTGCCTTTCGTGAGGTCACGGATCAGCAGTTAAAGCGCATCTTGCTCTTGGATGATCCGGCGTCGGTTGCTGCTATGAAGATGGTCCTTGGCAAAGGACACTTAGAAAGGAATGAATTCGCCCGTGACAATGCTCACATTTCATCCCGGTTTCTTGCCGTGCTCCTGGATCTTGATACCCCAAAAACAGTGGCCATGGAATTGATGGTGCATCTATTCCAAGATGACTTGCTTGGCGGCCTTGAAACGACTTTGAAGGCGGCTTTTATTGGTAAGGGTATTCCACATCCTGTAGACCTAGCTTCTCTATGGGAGTCTGATGAAGCTGTCAAAGTTTATCCTTTTCTCTTGGATCTCAAAGGGCCCGCATTATCAAGGCACCGAAAGCTTGCAGATGTGGCGGTGGATTTTCTGAAGCGAAAATTGAAGATAGTGCCGGTGGTTGGAACAAAATGGTTGGAAGGTTTCATTTGTTTTGCAGAGGTAAACAGTTTCTGGTGAATTCATGGGGTATTTGTTGTTGCTCGTCTGGTTTCTACTAGCTCTTGACTTGTTATTCTCTGTATCTTCGAACTTGAGCTATGGTTTTTTTGGCTTTTGTGGAGGTTTGGCCTATGTTTCTTTTCCTCCGTTTCGTTTCTCTTTCCTGTTTTGGGACTGTATGGAGTTGTTTATCCTTGTTAGCTCCTTTTTGGCTGTCTGATGGTTTTCTCTGATATATTTCCTGCTTAGCAGATGACTATAAATTTCTTTAATATCTATAAAAATAACACCTTACAGATCAAAAAAAATAAAATAAAAATACAATATTATATTTTTTCTATAATTTAATAAAAGTTTTGCAAGTCAAACTATATAGTCTAATAAATTTTAAAGTTGTAATATATGGTCTAAATTTGAAAAAATGGCTAAATAGACCATCAAATTCTAGTACTATCTAAACTAATACTTTCCTATTACTAATTTTAAATTTCTTTCTTAAGCTTTATTATACTCTCAAATAGATAGATACTAAATTTATTACTTATTGATAGTGGAAAAACCAACTTCCTAAAACTAATTCTTCCTTATTAATAGATAGATACTTTCCTTATTACTAAGTAAATTAAATGTCTTAATGTTGATTTTAAAGGGCGAGTGGCAAATAAATACTGTCATGCCCCGCCCAAATGTGCTAGGCCTATATTAAATTTTACTTTGCTAACTATTTTTTTAGTTTTAACTAATAGAAATTCTAATTTTTAAATGTATTAATTTTTGTTAACTTCTTTACAAGTTACACATGGTGTAGGTGTATTAATATCTCCGAAATATGCATTGTTTGCACTTATTATTATCAGAATGACGTACAGGTTGAATTATTTGTATAAGAGTCGAGTGGTATTATTCAAGTCTAAACTTGCAAAAGATTTGTTTCCTAGACAAGCCTAAATTTATTTAGTCAATATTCAAACCCTTAATTGTTTCCCTATTTCCTCCTATATTTTAAATAATGTAATTATTTATCTATAGTGTAATATCCATTAATACATGTATTTATAAGTTTTTCTATAGGGTCTAATTTACTTTCTATTGAACCATAAAGATAGAAATAAAAGGACATAAAATAATGTATAATATACAAAATTAGTTTATCATTAAATATGGGAGCCACCCCCTATGGTGGAGCTTACCAAAAATATATATATATATATACAAAATTAGTTTAACTACCTTAACATTTTCCCAATTAATTGTAAAAATCTCATTTAGAATCAATTGTTAACATTTAATGCTTTTCTTCCAACAATAAAAAACAACTATTAATCATAAGCAATGTACTCAAAAGGACATAACTTTCTTGATAACTAGATAATGCAAGAATGCAATCTTTTCTTCCTAGGGAACACATGAGATTATTTTTGCACATATGTTTGATTTTCAACTTAACAAATGACTTTCCCCTTCTTTACTATCAATGCAATGGAATAACACGATTGGAACTTTAACACTTTACAAATGATCCACCATATTTGATACACAAATTTTTTTATGAGACAAGGATGTTTTTTTCCAAGACAACCTTTTCTTTTCTTTCCAAAAGGTTTGAACAACTCCATAACATCTTCAACCTCCATCAAGAACCCTAAAAGATAAACAAGAGAGGAAAAACAACAAGATAGTGACGGGCTCTCCACCCAACTGTTGGGTTGCAAAACAACCCACCCCGAGCATGAGGTTATCACATAGCCACCAAAAGGACTCAACACAACAAAAATGATTTTTTATGAACCACTTTACTCGCATTATCACACCAAAACACAAGTAACATAACTATCACAATAGTTTATCCCAAGAGTAAACCATTTAGGGGGAGCAGGGGCTCAACTGAAAGGGGTATATAAATGAAATATCATGAGCAAATATCCACATAAAACTCCACACAAGTAGCACAATTCCAACACACCAACCACCATATCCTCCCATACCAACACCCCTTATTCCTCCACTCAATAGTATGCAAATCACAAAGGGGATGCTCACATCCCATAAATAGAAAGGGTATTCATACCCCAATAATGGTCATTATCTAAGGGGGATACTAATATCCTAGCAAGGAAGCCCCTAAGTGTGGGAGTCACACCCACTCAATACCCCTACACTTGGAGGACCAAAAGCTCCTCTAATAAGAGGGGGTCCACTCCCCTAGAAAGATACACAACAACAACAACAACCCATTGAAATAATGACAACATCACACATGAAAACTTCAACAAAATCTTTCATAATGAATTCACATAGAATATGCACACAAGAAACAAGGGAGAGAGGAATACCTCCAATAGCAATGATCCCAACAATGGATGGTCTTACTTCCTCTCCCAAGATCTCCTCCTCTTCTCCAAACTATCCTCAAAACTCCCAAATCCCAAAATGCAAAGAGAGCAATAGCATGGTAACCACCTCCTCTCCATAAGGAGGGAGTTATAAAGGGAAGGAAGAATTAAATTCTTCCCAAACTAACTCAACCACCAAAACCATTTCCCCATTTTAGCATTTCCAATGCTTGGTGATCTATTTTTAATTTCTTAAAGTATCACTTCTTTCCCTTAAGAATGCAAATTTAGTTTCATTGCCTAGAAATTCTATGTACTTTTTCCTAATAAGAATAACCATTAGATACCCAAGTTCATATTTTTGTCACCTTTTCTAACTCCCAAATTAAGGTTCAACTAAGAGATCTCTCTAGTGCATTGGGTAGTGAATCCATCATCTACCATTAAACTGAACCCATTAAAACCTTTTATAAATAATTTTTTTTCTTCCATCAATCCACCTAACCACAAACTACTCCATATCAAATTTTGTACCCATAAAACCAAAATTAGACATGTCCTAATAGATGGTGGATCAAGACATAATATTTGCACCTTAAATATGATAAAATAATTGGTATGTTTTGATGATGTTGTCAATCCTCAAAATAATATTATTTTCAAATCTTACGATGATGTTGAGCATGAATTTAAAGGTTCCATAAAGTTACCCATCCAAGTTGGACTAGGCACTATGAAAGCCACATGTTACATGTTAGATTTACGTGGAAAAACCTAAGCGAGGAAAAACCACGGTGATGATTAACTCACATAGATATGAATAGAAACACCAAATGCAATAGACTCACTGCCCAAAAGAGAAGGGATTCCTACCCAAAGGACTCATTATCCAAAAGAAAGAAGAAACAAGGAAAAATGTTACAGAGAGATTCACAATCTCAAAGAATAGGAAAGATCCACCATTTCAACTCTACACCATCCACAACCTTTGGCTCACTGCCTTTGGCAACTTCAGGCACACTAAAATTGTAGAAACCTTCTGCTCACTTCATCTGGATTCATATGCATTAATATTTCCCTTAGATAACCACACTTGATAACATCTGAATCACACACTTGCCACCCCACTTGACACAAACTCTATCCTGCATAAACAATATTCCAAAATTCATCCAAATTTATATGCCCTAGTTTGGTGTCCCCAATTTTTGGTAATGTACTAGACAAACCGGTAAATGTTCATAACCCATGTACTTAAATTTTATGGTGGATATAATTTTAATGAGTATTGTCACAATTTGTGCTTATGAAATGATTCAATAAAATTATGTGGGCTATTAAACAATGTTCAATTCCCAAATTAGCAATAATTATCCTTGAATTATATCATAATAAGACAAGACAAGAAGAAAATCACTATACCTCTTTGTTAAACTCAAGCACTACAACCCCACTATTCATGGGTCTTTCATAATTCTGCTCTTCTGTCACCAATAAAATTCATCCCTAAATGCTTGTTAAAATGAACTCTTTTGACAATATAATCCATATATAAGTGCATGTAATTAATATTTAGGGGTGTTGGGTGAGAACTAATGGCACACTTAAAATTTGGCACGTGTTATATTTCCCATCTTACATCTCCTTCTGACACTTTTTAAATTTTGAAAAAGGAACAACTATGAAAGCTTATCAGAGAATTCGTAGGTTTCAACAACCCTGTCAGGGTTTGTCAAAGGTTTCAAAACCTTAATGATCATGCGAAAGACCTTGTTAAAGGGTTTTTGAAGAACACAAATTTTATAACATGAATCTCTTTTTCCTTAATAAGGGCTATCAAAACCACATCAAGCTTCGATGAGGGTTTTGAAATGACTATTTTTTCTTCATATTGCTCAAGAATTTAGAAAACCCATATTTGAAGTTGAATCTTTAATTTATGCAAGATTGAATCTTGGATGAGAGTGTTTGATTGGATATAAATGGGGTTTCTAAAACCTTTTCGGAACCCGACATAGGTCTCAAAACCTATAAAACTTTTGATACTCCTACGATTTAACCAAATTTCACTTAATGTTGGCTTTTAACCAAGTTGTGAGAATCTTTTTGAGACTCAAAAAGGTTTCAAAAACCTATCAAAGAACCCAAAAAAAAAGAATTAGTAAATTATAAATAGGAGAATGATGGGGTAACACATGGTTTTGAAAACCGCATCAGAACCCGAAAGGGTTTCGAAAACTACTTCAAAGACCAACAACCAAAATTAGAGTTTTTGAAGAATGAAAGGATTTTTATCAAGGAAGTTGACTAAAACCATGGTAACACTACCTAAATTTTATTAACGTGTACATAATTGCCAATATTTCCTTATCATATATGTAGAAATATCTTTCTACCTCTATGAGATTTTTTCCCTAAAAATTTGCTACTCTCAATCCATCACATTCCAAAGTAAAAGTAAGGGAGAAATATAAAATAGCTAAGACGAGATATGAGCTCATTACCTCTTTCAAACTTTCAAATTCTCATTATGCAAACTCATTCCATGTGAATGGTCCCTTATTTGTTAGATTAATTAAGGGTGTGTCCATCTAGGAGAAACCCTTAACAAATATTTCATAGTAGCTGAAAAGGTCAAGAATAATCCTTCCAAACATGTCAAATTATCTAGGGGAGGCCAATTATAAATAGCTTTGATCTTCTCCATGTCCAATTAACACCATTTGCACTAATGATGTGCCCAAAATATAAGATCTCTATCATGACCAACTTTCACTTTCAATCCTTTAGAAATAGAGTTTGTGATTCTATAATTTCTAGCATTTCATCGATGGTCCATAAGTGCTCCTTCAACATCTTTTTGGAGATGAAAATTTCATCAAAGAAAACAATGGAAATTTACTTAGATTCTTGTAAAAAAATGTCCATGCATGACTAGAAGCTCACTAAGGTATTTGTCAAATTAAATGGCATGACCAAAAACTCATGTTTATTATAGTGACATTTATAGGCCATATTTTTAATATCCTTCTCTCAAACTCAAATATGATGGTAGTCTAATCTAATATGTCTTTTAAAAAAATATCCTACTCCATTAAGCTCATCTATCAATTGATCCATCTTTGGGATTGGGTATTAGTTTTGTATAGTCTTCTTGTTCAATGCTGTATAGTCAATGCACATACACATTATGTCATATTTATTCTTCACCAAAACTATAGATGAGGTGAAAGGACTTGAGTCCTAATGTGCCCCATTTTCCTTTATTAATTTTGTAATTTCTTCCTTGTGCCTCTTGGGGTCATAGTAGGGAGTTCAATGATGACAAGATTAGTTCCCTCCTCTAGCTCAAGGACATGCTCAAAGCCTCTATCTAGTGGTCTCCTTAGAGGAATGTTGTTGAAGATCTTATGTTTCCTGTCCAAAATATTTTGCAAATCCACATGGTATACTATTTTACCTTTGATAGGTTTTATTAAAGTCACTAAACACTAAGCTATCAATGCTACTTTCCTCGATGAAACACCCTCTCTATTCTTTTAATATTTCCAATCCTTAGTGATCTATTTTTAATTCCTTAAAGTATCACTTCTTTCCCTTAAAAATGGAAATTTAGTTTCATTGCCTAGAAATTCTATGTAATTTTTCCTAATAATGTCATGCCCTAAAATTTTCTCTACCAAAATCATTACATAACTACCAATTTTTTTACTTACTAGTTTTATTCAAGTCCTATAGAAAATTGATAGAGGATGAAATCATGTTTATGATGTCATCATATCACTTAGACCAGTCCTAAAATTCCAGTTGTTCCAAGTGTTAGAAGATTTAAACACCAACATTCCTTCCTAAGAGAATTAAGGTATAACTAGGGGTCATTAAAAGAAAAGTACTAAACTATTAACAATTACCAAACCACTCTTTTAGTTAAACTACAAAGATCAATATGATTGCACAAAAGTTTAGAAAGGAAGAACTCTGTACATTTAAATAACCTTACACCAAACTAAACATACTTGGAACCAATTTTCAAAAGAGAATGAAGCAACACATAACTCTACTTTCCTCAATGTGATAAAATTATCTTTTAGCAACCTACATAACTTGAACACAAGACCTACACTGAAATGATAGTGCTTTGCACTCAAATGATCAACCAACCAACATCAGAAACTCCCTTCTATATTCAGAGAACCCAATCAAATGCTAAAATTTTCCTACACACTTTCTTAATTTTAATAAAGGAAGTATTGTATCTATTTATAATTTGGAGAGGCGATAAATTAAACTCCTTTATTATGATGATGAAGTAAATTTTGGGTAAGCGCTACTTGTGAAGTTTCAAGATTTCTAACACACATTGATTTATAATAAAGCTAATTAAATTTCTTTATACACACACAAATTCTAAGAGGGTAACATAGGGCTTCCTCTTTAAAAAAATAAAATTATTATTTTTATATCATAATTGATGACCTACATAATTCCAAATTGAATATCTTATTTAATTCTCTATGAATGATTTATGTATTTCTTTTATTGAAAACTTGATAATCTCTTTTATTGTATTAGCCTAAACCTTATTAATGGCATCTTTGAAAATCCATACTTTTGTTCACTTATACTATTGAGAGAAGTTTTCTTAAGTATTACAGTTATTCTAAATTTAATTATAAATATCAAATTTTAATTGTGTAAATCTTTATAAATTAGCAATTTAATTATAAGGAAGTTTATTTATATTATCTAAGGAAATTAAACTAAATAGTATTTTACCTATATAAACTCTAATTATTTTCTATTATCCACAAGATTTTATTTTATTTCTAATTATTTTATGAGTTTCAATTTAGAACTTTCTAACTTCAACTACTCTGATTTATTGCTTTTAACTCACATATCTAAATTTCTTTCTCTTAAATTAATAAATCCACGACTACTGTCCCTCACCTATCATATGAAAATTTCATAACGATGTGGTCATTTAAATGTCTTTTATTTGACATTTTAAGAAAAATATAAATCATCAAAAAAATTGTTTAATTTATGAATTTTTATATAAAGTCTTTTATAAATGCAATAACTTTTTTTTATTTTATATAAATGTAATATCTTGAAAAACTAGAAAGCAATGATAATTATTAGTAATAAATATAAAAATATTAAATTTACTGTTATAATTAACAATTAAAAAAAGTTTCTAAATTCATATTAAAAGCAAATCTCGTTAAAAATATTTTAAAAATTAAAAACAATTATATTCTATTTTAAAAAGATTCTAAATTAATACATATTTTTATAATAAATATTATAAATCATATATAGTAATATAAAACAATGATAACTATTAGTAAAATGTGAGAAGTTTCTAAAATTCATATTAGAAAATATTCAAAAAAGTTATATTGTTATTCTAAATTAATTTTTCTTTTTATAATAAACATTATAAAATGATATATATTATAAATTAAAATATTATATTATATTTTTTCTATAATAAATTTGTGTAGTTTAATAAAAGTTTTGCAAGTCAAACTACACAATCTAATAAATTTTAAAGTTGTAATATATGGTCTAAATTTGAAAAAACAGCTAAATAGACCATCAAATTCTAGTACTATCTAAACTAATACTTTCCTATTACTAATTTTAAATTTCTTTCTTAAGCTTTATTATACTCTCAAATAGATAGATACTAAATTTATTACTTGTTGATAGTGGAAAAATCAACTACCTAAAACTAATTCTTCCTTATTAATAGATAGATACTTTCCTTATTACTAAGTAAATTAAATGTCTTAATGTTGATTTTAAAGGGCGAATGGCAAAGAAATAGTGCCATGCCCCACCCATTGCTAGGCCTATATTAAATTTTACTTTGCTAACTTTTTTTTTAGTTTTAATTAATAGAATTTCTGGTTTTTATTTATGTATTAAATTTTTGTTAACTTCTTTATAGGTTGCACATGGTGTAGGTGTATTAATATCTCTAAAATATATATTGTTTGTATTTCTTATTATCAGAATTGATGCAACATCCTGGGTTGTGAGAGCAATCTTGCATACTAAAAAAAAAGCATTTTAATTTTTAATTTCTTAAGGTTTGGTGGTTTTGTAGTTGGAGAATAAATTACAATTTATTGGCCAAAATAATGTAATAAATAATTGGCCTTATTAAATTGTTGCAAAATCTTGATGTGGGAGATAGTTTAGGAGTCAAATCGTGAAAAATAAAAAAAATTGCAAAGATAGGGGAGAGGGCCCAATAGTCGTGCGGGGTCCAATAGTCGCACACCCAATCGTAAATATAATATCCAATAGTCATTTATATAATGTCCAATAGTTGTGATTTGACTACCCATAATTAAAAAAAACGTATGCTTTTGATCTAAAAAGCAACCAATCATGTGATACCACATCAGTGCTCAACTACTCATGATGTAATGCATGAGAATTGGTCTCACTATTTTTTGGGGCCTTTTTGGACACCTTGACAAAAACGCATGTTGATGTGGCCCTGAAACCTTAGTTATAAGTAGATAACTTGCCAAGTAAGTTGTTGTAAAAAATTGGGAGTGATTTGAAATTTCGACATAAGATAATTAGAAGCGCGAAGTTAGGGTGCACGACTACTGGGCCCTCTCCCCTAGATGTGGATTTTTGGGAGTTACAACTTGTCATAACTCATTTATTCTTTTCTAAATGATAGAAAATAAAAAAATGGGTGCCCAAGTGGTGATGGTTGTGAAATTTCTAATTTTGACCATATTCGGGTGGAGTGGAGGAGTCAAGATGGAGTCCAAACTTAGCATTATTCCTTGGGGAGTGGATGAGCATGCAAATGTTGTTTTTATTATTTCATTTAATTTTCTTTGGAGGGCCTCTTTTGAAGATTGGGGTGTGACATCTTTGGAGTTACACTTTTGGGTGTGGAAAATGCATTGAAAGAAGCAACAAAAGGTGGAAAATCATTCACTTTTGTAAACTGGAAGGTGGGAGAGAAGAAAGGAGGTCATAGAACCTACCTTGGAGGCTATTCTTAGCCATGAATGTTACAAGTTTTAAGGTTTAAGAACAACAAATTAAGATTTGCAAGTTTGGGGAGAGACAGGATTAGCTACAGGAAGAAGATTGCAGGTTGATCTTTGGGAGAAGAAAGAAAGGTTGAAGGAGAGGATTGTGTTGCAGGTTTTGATGTTGCAAATAAACATGTGTTGTAGGCCTAATATTAGGCCCATGTGAGTTTTGAATTGATGTAATAAGAAGCCAACAAGATTGGCATGTGTTTTGTAAATAGTTTGTAAGTTTCAATGTAAAATTGTCTAGTTTTGTTTGCATAGTTTTGGGGGTTTGAATCCATCATATTTTCTTTTTAGATCAGATTGCTTGGGGTTTTTGAGTGTGTGTTTCAGATGGTTATTGACAGGGAAAATCAGATTCAAATGATGTACTAAGAGGCTAATAGGGTTGGTACATTGTTATGTAAACTTGGTTTAGATTTCAATACCAAATTTTTGAGTAATTGTTGTACTGTTTATGCAAGTTTGTATGAGATTTTTAAGAAGGTATTTAAGTGGCATTTAAAGGGTTTTGTAGCCCTTTCATCAATAATCAACATACAGGTTGAATTATTTGTATAAAAGTCAAGTGATATTATTCAAGTCTAAACTTGCAAAATATTTGTTTCCTAGACAAGCCTAAATTTATTTAGTCAATATTCAAACCCTTAATTGTTTCCCTATTTCCTTGTAACACCCCTCCATTTTGGCTCTTTTGATCGGTAGTGTTTTATCTTTGTTTTTGTTGTGACTTTGGTACTTGGTTATTATTTGATTGCGAACTGTTAAGCGATGCGTGTGTAATATTTTGATGTGATGAAATTTTACTCTGATGTTATCATTATGACATGTTTTGAATTAGTGTAGCAGTTAATTAAAATTGCCTTATGCTTTTATTATATTGTTGATGTTAGACTCATCAGTTAGAAAGTCTGTATTGGTGAAGGGGATAGGATTGTATCACTCACTTGCGAGCGCCCTACGATTATGAGATTTCCTCTTCACGGTGTGTTCGATCATATTATATATATATATGCATGTTCGATGTACTCTTTGTTCGCAGGTTGACAGGTACATGACATCGACTCCACCTGGTTCACAGGTTTGAGCGTGTCTAGTGGCCAACGGTATTCGATTGGGAGATAGTAGCTAGGTTTTCCGTGCCAAGTCATCACCCTAGTCATAGCATGTCGTCGGGTTTTAGTCAGGCTAAGTTGCTTATTTATTGTTCTTCTCTTCTTGTTTTTTTTATTGCAGATTGAAAAAGGTAAATAGATTACTTTATGCATTTAGTTTTTTATTAAATTTAATTGGTTACAAGGTTATAAATGTTATTTAAATTTATTCATTAATTTAATTTAATTAATAAAATGATCTAATGTTGGATTAGATTTATTTTATTGATTAATTAAATTAATCATGTTGTAATAAATAAAGTTAAATGCTTTTGGAAATTATACACTTAAATTCTTTTGGAAATATTTGAAAGCATTTAAATGCATATGAAATAGAAATTTCAAAATAGATAATAAAGTCTTGTTGAAAACAATTTTGGTTTTAAAATAAAAAAATTCAAAATATCTCCAAATTTTGCTATAACTATGGGGATAAGATATTTTAGGGCATTGACCAAATTTGGGGGAAGAATTTAGGGAAGGCTTTTCATTTCTTGAAGGGGGATCTGTGAGAAAATAGAGAGGAGTTCTTCATGTTTTGGGGATGCATGGTTGGATTTGGAAGGAGATTTTGGAAAAGCTTTGAAGGAATTGGAGATTGGAGCTCATCTTTCTTCTCAAATTCTCCATCCAGCTTTAGATTTCAGGTTCCATTTGTTTATTGTTTTAGAAAATTGTTTCTTTTCAAAATTGAAAACTTGCTTGGAATTCTTTTGGAAATTTTTTGTCAAAATATTAAAAGCATTTAGATTTCTTGAAGGAAAACAATCTCAGCTGAAAATTCCAAGTTAAACAATAGAGAATGAAAGAGGAAGCAAAAGAAAAACAATCAAATTTCTGTAGTTGAAATTGGGGATATCCAAGATTGTGCTATGAAATTATGCTTGAGTATTTTGTTACTATATTTTATTTTCTGGGGGTCTATTTGACAAAAAAAATTTGGAAATTTCGCCAGGGGAGAAATTTTATTTTTCTGTGTGCTAAATTTAGAATAAAATAATTTTTTTGTTGATTTGTTGGGGTGGGGAAACCATCCCCACCGCCGCCCAGCCAAGAGGTGGTGAATGTGAGCCACATAGGCTGTTGCCGCCCCTGTGGGAGGTGGATTCTGTGAAGCACACAGACCGCCGCCCCTGGGGGAGGTGGGCTGTGTGCCACACAGGCCACCGCTCCCTGTGGGAGGCGGGCTATGTGCCTCACACAGGCCGCCGCTCCCTGTGGGAGGTGGGTTGTGTGCCTCACACAGGCCACTACCCTGGGGAGGCAGGGCAGCCTGCGTGCCCTAACTTAGGGCTTTTTCTTTTCTTTTTTTAAATTCATTTCTTTTTAATTTATTTATTTAAATTATGTTATATTATATATAATATGCATATATACTATGCATATATATATATATATATATAATGTATAGATTTTGTAAGTTTAAATGATTTGTATTGGAATTTTAAAATGGTTGTTTTTAAATAGATATATTTCAAGAATAATTATATATTTAAATATACATATATAAATTGGTATATACATCAAGTATATACGTTTATATATATATATTTAATATATGTTTGTATTTAAATTTAATTTATTTTAAGGAGTTTATTTTATCATCAAAGTTGAAATAAAATTGATTTTATAATCAAACGACTTTATTTAAAATTTTATTTTGATTATGATGTATAATCGGGAAATCTTGGAATATTAAAAGGATATTGTAGAGGTATACATTTAAATAATATTTAAATCTTAAAAAAAACAAAAAGGAATTTCTTTAATTGATTATTTCATTATTATAGTGGTATTGAAATTGACTTTATAACAAATTTGTTTTTATTTAAAATGTCAGTTTTATAATCAAATGATTTATTTAAAAAAAGTTGATGTTATAATCAAATGAGGTTATTAAAAAAAAAAGAAATTTTTAATCATTATGTGTAATTGGTGAAGACAGAATTAAATTATTGGTTTAAATTCCTTAAAATTACTAATGTGATTTGAGTTACTAATGAGTATGTGTAAATAAGGTTAATTATTTAATTGATTTCTTGCGCTACGTCATTGCTTGGCTTGGGTTTAGGAAACCCTAACATTAGTTTATTGAGTTGTCTGAATTTCTTTCTAAGTGATGTTTTCGTTCATTCTCTATGTTGGGCAGCTGAGTCAATTGTTTATGTAAGTCTTCCAAATGGGGTTTTTAATCTTTTGGGGTTGTCTTATTATGTAGTCAACCTTTGTTTTGTTTTGGGAAGCATGTATAGATGTATCATGTTGTTTCACTCAGTTTTCTTGAACAGGGATGGTTTGTGCCTCCTTGGGATTAGGAGAGGGTATGTGGTTTATGCCTCCTTTGGAAGGAGTGGAGTATGTACTTTGTTTCCTCCAGTGTTTGGAGTGAGTTTCCTTTATTCGTTGCCTCCTTGGATTGGAGAGGTCGTGTTATCTAGGTTACCCATTGGATTGTGGTTTGGTACCATGTGTGTTGTCGATAGGAGAGTGGCTCTTTGTGGGGGTCCGACACACAAAGGGGTGTCAGGGTAACTCACTTAGGGTTTTAAGTAAGTGATAACATAAAAAGAATTAATGAAAAACTCTTAGACTAATTAAGATAATTAATGCCTCTCTCATAACTCATTCGCTTTTAAGGTTTGAGATGAGACGAGAAGCACAGTTTGTATGAGGGTCCGGCGGCGGTAGAGTTGAGCCAGGATACCCAAGGTGGGGATTCAGTTGCCTAAGACAGTTGAGCCAGGGAAACTCATAGCAAATTTCATGTGACACTCTCTCTATGTCAACTAGAAGTCAGTTGTTGTACTACATAAATGATCCTTGTTCTCTGGAAGCGTTGTAACCATTGTGTTAAGTGATAATGTGTTTGTATTCAATTCAGTTCAATTATGTTTTAGCTTGTGTCTAGTGGTAGATGGTCTTGGGTAGGAATTCCTTGTTACTATCTCCTAGCATGGGGGGTGAGCCTTTGGGTATCACATGGTTGGGTGGAACGTGCACCTTAATCCATTGGGTTGTCTTCTTGTTCGTGTGGATGAGATTTCCAGTTGGAGAGCTCGCAGGATCTAGTTTCATTTCATGCTTTATGCTTTCAGTTAATATTGCAATTTTATTACCCCTCATTGTTATCGAGGTGGAAGTTGTAATATGTAATCTTGCTTATTGGATTTATCTCATTTGGGGAATGAGTGTTGCAACCTTATTGCTATGTGATCGTTATTGAAATCATGTGGTACTTCTTATTCTTTGATGTAAATCATCATGTATGGAATGTATGCGTTCTTATTTCTTTAAGTATTTAAATGTTATGGTTATATTTCATGTTTCTTGTTTGGGTTTAGGTAACTCAGTCTCGTAACCTTAGAGGATTGGTTGGCAATGGTTAGTGAACTTGCATGTTAATTGTACATAATAAAAGAAAAAAATTAGTTCGTTTGTGTAGTAAATTGCAACTTACCCTAGGGTTGTGTGGCGGGGTGTTACATTCCTCCTATATTTCAAATAATATAATTATTTATCTATAGTGTAATATCCATTAATACATGTATTTATAATTTTTTCTATAGGTTCTAATTTACTTTCCATTGAACCATAAAGATAGAAATAAAAGGACATAAACTAATGTACAATATACAAAATTAGTTCAACTACCTTAACATTTTCCCAACTAATTGTAAACATCTCATTTATAATCAATTGTCAACATTTAATACTTTTCTTCCAACAATTAAAAAAAAAATTAATCATAAGCAATGTACTCAAAGAGGGCATAGCTTTCTTGATAACTAGATAATGCAAGAATGCAATCTTTTTTTTCTAGGGAACACTTGAGATAATTTTTGAACATATGTTTGATTTGCAACTTAACAAATGAATTTCTCCTTCTTTACTATCAATGCAATGGAACAACACAATTGTAACTTTAACACTTTACAAATGATCCACCATATTTGATACACAAAATATATTATGAGACAAGGATGTTTTTTTCAAGACAACTTTTACTTTTCTCTCCAAAAGATTTGAACAATTCCATAACATCTTTAACCTCCATCAAGAACCCTAAAAGATAAACAAGAGAGGAAAAACAACAAGATACCAATGGGCTCTTCACCCAACCGTTGTGTTGCAAAACAACCCACTCCCGAGCATGGGGTTATCACATAGCCACCAAAAGGACTCAACACAACCAAACAGATTTGTTATGAACCACATTACTCACATATACAACATCCCTCACATTATCACACCAAAACACAAGTAACATAACTATCACATTGGTTTATCTCAAGAGTGAGCCATTTAGGGGGAGTAAGGGCTCAACCAAAAGGGGTATATAAATGAAATATCATGATCAAATCTCAAAATAAAACTCCACACAAGCACCACAATGCCAACAAACCAACCACCATATCCTCCCATACCGACACCCCTTAGTTCTCCACTCAATAGTATGCAAAGCACAAAGGGGATGCTCACGTCCCATAAATAGAAAGGGTACTCATACCTTGATAATGGTCATTATCTAAGGGGGGTACTCATATCCCAACAAGGAAGCCCCTGAGTATGGGAGTCGCACCCACTCAATAAACCTACACTTGGAGGACCAAAATCTCCTCTAATAAGAGGGGGTCCACTCCCCTAGAAAGATATACAACAACAACAAAAACAACAAAAACATCACACATGAAAACTTCAACAAAATATTTCATAATGAATTCACATAGAATATGCATATAAGAAACAAGAGAGAGGAATACCTCCAACAACAATGATCCCAACAATGGATGGTCTTACTTCCTCTCCCAAGATCTCCTCTTCTCCAAACTATCCTCAAAACTCCCAAATCCCAAAATGCAAAGAGAGCAATAGCATGGTAACCCCCTCCTCTCCATAAAGAGAGAGTTATAAAGGGAAGGAAGAAGTAACTTCTTCCCAAACTAACTCAACCACCAAAACCATTTCCCCATTTTAGTATTTCCAATCCTTAGTGATCTATTTTTAATTCCTTAAAGTATCACTTCTTTCCCTTAAGAATGAAAATTTAGTTTCATTGCCTAGAAAATCTATGTAATCTTTCCGAATAAGAATAACCATTAGATACCCAAGGCCATATTTTTTCACCTTTGCTAACTCCCAAATTAAGGTTCAACTAAGAGATATCTCTAGTGCATTGGATAGTGAATCCATCATCTACCATTACACTGAACCCATTAAAACCTTTTATAAATAATTTTTTTCTTCCATCAATCCACCTAACCTCAAACTACTCCATATAAAATTTCATACCCATAATACTAGAATCAAACATGTCCCAATAGATGGTGGATCAGGACATAATATTTGCATCTTGAATATGATAAAATAATTGGTATGTTTTGATGATTTTGTCAATCCTCAAAATAATATTATTTTCAAATATTACGATAATGTCAAGCGTGAATTTAAAGGTTCCATAAAGTTACCCATCCAAGTTGGACCAGTCACTATGGAAGCTACATCTCAGATTTTAGATCTTGATCTCCCATATAACATCCTTCTTGGTCATCCATGGATCCATGCTGTAACACCCCTCCATTTTGTTCTTTTGATCGAACAATGTTCGTTATGTATGTTTTGCTTTGTTAACATGTTGGTTATAAACTTGATTACTATTGAACTCTAATTGTTAAGCGTTGTAAACATTATGTTTTGATGTGATGGCACTTTAATTAGATGTTATTATTATTTCATATTATGGATTAAATTAGCATGTATGTGAATTATTGATGTTTATGCTTTGATTATACCAGTGATGATTAGATGTGTCAGTTAGCGATATTGTATTGGTGAAGGGGACAGGATCACATCACTCGCATGCGAGTGCCCTGTGATTCTGCGATTTCCTCTTCACAATGTGTTTTAATATATTTTATGAATGTTTCGACACTCGGATTGTGTGCAGGATGCAGGTACAGGACATCGACTCCACCTGGTCTCACAGGTCTGAGCATGTCCCTTGTCCAACGGAAATCGATTGGGAGATAGTAGCTAGGTTTTCTGTGTTGTGACATCACCCTAGCCATAGAGTGTCATTGGGTTGTTAGTTGGGATAAGTTATTTTGTTGCGTCTTCTCTCCTTGCCTGCGTATTTAAATTTGCAAGAAAAAAAATGGTGTTTGTTTTATTTAATTTCATTGTCAAAATAAATAAATGAGTGCTCATTAATTAATTAGTTAGTTTAATTCAATCAATAAATAATCTAATCATGGATTAGATTTATTTATTGATAAATTAAATTAAAATGTTGTGTTAGCATTATTAAATTTGAGATCAAATCAAAATAGAAATTGCCTTGCATTCCTTTTTGAAATAAACTTAAAAATGATTTTTAATGTAAATTGGTAAATTCAATTTTGTTGAAGAAAGAAAATTTAATTATCATTTGGGTTGCAAAAATAGATCTTTGTTTTAAATTAATATTGTGCAAATTACACTTGGAAATGGAAATTGTTTTATGAAATTGCAAAAATAAAATATCTTGTTTTAGCAATAAGTTTGGTGGGTGAGTCCATTTTAGGGGTTTGACAAATTTGGGGGAAAAATTGCATAAGGTAATTCATTTTATTTTTGAATTTTAATTTGAATTTTGGTGGAGAATTGGAAAATTGGAGAGCAAGCTTGGATGGGATTTTTGAAAAATTAGTGAAGGGAAGATTGAAAATTGGTAAAGCTGAATTGCAAAGCAAAGGAAAAACCTCCATTGAAAGACTTCAAGCTTGGAGAAAACACAAGGTTATTGTTTACATTTTGTGCAATTTCTTTATTTTGAAAATGATTTAGAAGCTGTTCAAATTGTTAGAAGATTTAAAACTGTGAATGAAAGGAAAAACCCATCAAGAAATTGCATTCAAATCTTGAATCAAAAACTCTCAAGATAGTGTGAAAATTTAGAGATTAAACTTGGTATTATCAAGCTTTTCAACATAAATTTTTTGAACAACACATGGTGAATCCAAATGAAAATCTCTTGTAAAATTTCTATGTGTTTGAGAAGAGCTTCATTTAAATTTGGAAAAGAATGAGAAATCTTCATATAGCTAGGTTAAATCAGGTGTTTTCAATTATAATTTATTTTGTTTCTGAGAATGAGCATTTGCCCAATCTGGGTATGAAGAAATTCTGTATCTATGGTTCTTTCAATTGAAACTATGGATATATATTATATATATATGTGTATATATATATACCCAATTGTATAAATACATATATACATATATATATAAATATATTTATATTTAGTGAATTCATTTTTTAAACTTTATGAGAAAATAAATTCGTGATTTTTGGTATTCTGGTTTTTACCCAGAATCTTTTTTTTACCAGTCGAAAATTCTATCATTTCGAATGGCGAAATGGTTTTTTTTTCTATTGCTGTGCATAGTATACAGGCGGGTTTCAACCCCTGGCAGCCCCCATGGCTAGGGACGGTGGCCTGTGAAGGCAGCGCCGTCGCTGCCCTCACAGGTCGCAGCCCCCAGCAATGGTGGTTGTGTCCCTGTTAGGGCAGGGCGAGGCCCAAACCCTACTTTGACTTATGTGTTTTTTTTAAATATGTTTTTATTTTATTTTATTATATTTATTATATTTAATATATATAATATGAAATTTGGAAGTCAATGTTTTATTTTATCAATTAAAATATAATTTATATATATATTTTAATATATATGTTGTATATAATAATTTAAAATTATTTATATATAATATATCTATTATAATATATTTATATTATATTTTAATGTATGCTTAAGTGATTATCATTTATATTTAAATATTAATTATATATGTATTTTAAAATATATATGTATATATATTTGATTACATAGATATTTAAAATATATATATATATATTTATATTTAAATGTGAATTATTCTTTTTAAAAAGAGAAAAGGTATTTGTAAGGGATAGATGAAAATTTGTTTATGGAAAATCATTGTATATCAAAAGAAAGATTGATTTAATTTATTGTGTGTATTGCGTCAACAAGAATCAAACGAATAGTCAAACTCTTATGTGATTGTGCAAGAACATAGTTTATTTAATTTGATTAAGTGTACTAATACGATGAATGATTGGATTTATGAAATCCTAATGTAGATTACCTTATATTGTTGCAAGCCTCTTTTCATCATTGGGCATCCATTCTTGTTGGAATTTGAGTCAGATTTTGTAAGTCTTCCAGATAGAACCGTCTACTATGTTCTGGGGTTGCTGTCATGTCGGTTGACCTTGTTTGCGTTGGGTAGTGCGTAATTGTGTCCAGTGTTGTACCCGGTTATCATGAACGGGCTATGTGGACTTCATGTCGTGATTAGGGATTCATTATCCCTAGGTTGCACTTGAGAACCCTTTGGTTGTGGTATAGTTCCACGTGTTATCTTAGAGAAGTGGCTTACATTAAGGGCCGACACACAAAGTGGTGCCAGGAGATCTGAATGTAAGTTAGTTAATTCAGTGAAAACTTAAACCAATTGATTAGTGTAGGTGGTACCAACATTTAAAAAGATTAATTTTGCCTCGCTCATGGACGCAAGTGCTTGTAAAGACTTGGGATGAGACGAGAAGGCCTGGAATGGCAAGATCATTATCTTGTCCCTTCAAAAGATAACTGATTTCGCATTGGTTTGCATGTGGGGCCGAGAGTCATTAGAGGTTACCAGGATATCCCAAGATGGGGGTCGGGACCTAGGAAGACTTGCCAGGATATCCCATGCGACATTGTGATGACACTTCTCCTAAGTCAACAATATGTTTGTATTTGTGATGTGATCATTTACTTAAAATCTGGAAGCATTGTAACCTTTGTGTCATGTGATGTCATGTTCGTATCTTTTTCAGTTGAGTCATGTTTCCTATGTTTAGAGGTTGTTGGTCTTGACCTGAAATCCTTGTTACTATCTCCTAGCATGGGGGGTGAGCCTTCAGGTATCACTTGGTTGGGTGGAACGTGCACCTTACTCCATTGTTTTTTTTTGGCTCTTGATCGTGTGGACAAGGCTTTCATATTGGAGAGCTCGTGGAATCCAGTTGCTACCTTGGTTCTTTTATGTTAGTCATTCTTGTATTATTTTTACCCCTCATTGTTATCGAGGTGGAAATTATAATTAAGCTATCATGTTATTGATTTACCTCATTCTGGGAATGAGTGATGTGATTGTAATTGTAAAACTTCTGTTATTGGTAACCATGAAGGATCTCATGGTCTTAAATGAAAATCTCATGTATGGAATGTATGTGCTTTAATTATTTAAGTGAATATTGTTATGTTTCATTTCATGCATGTTGTTTTAATTTGTGATTTAAATAATCTTTGTCTCGTATCCTTAGGGAATTGTTGGCTTTGTGTTGTAATCTTACATGTATTTGTAATTAAATAAAAAAAAATTGTGCATTTGTTTAGTAGTTTGCAACTTCCCCTAGGGTTGCATGGCAGGGCATTACACATGGTATCAGAGCCTAGGTTTAAACACTAGGCACTCTGAGATTATGATGAGCCCATTAAGCTTTTAGTTGTGTGGGTTTTAATAGTGTGTTGTGCTTAATACCTTATTGTGTCTATGTAGGATTATGCCTCCCAGATGTGGAAGAGGTGGGGGTCGTAGATGTGGACGTTTAGGTGGTCGCATTGGGGAACAACAAGACCCACCACCACATGTTCCACTTGCTTCTGACCATGAGGAGCAACAGGCTTCTCAGAATATTCAAGGAGATGGCAATCAAAATCGAGATCCACCCAGGATTGAGGATGCTCAGTTGCATTAGTTGTTAGAGGAGACCCTTGCCCACCTTGGGCCTAGGCAGGAGGTAGAGCCAGTGGTGGTTAGAGAGAGAGGTAGTACCAGTTCAGTCTGATTCAGAGGTAGCAGCCCATATGAGGGACTTGCTTAGAGCACGACCACCCATTTTTGATGGATCAGGCAGTGGTTTGGAGGCAGAGACATGGCTCATTGACTTGACTAGGTGTTTTTCCATGCACCCATATGGTAGCAACACTCGAGCTAGGTGCGCTATCATGCACTTGAGGGGATTTTCCTCCACTTGGTGGAGATTAGAGGAGAAAAAGCTCCATCTGGACATTGGTACAGTTTCTTGGGAGTTGTTCCTAGAGCAGTTTCGGGCTAGATTTCTTTCCAAGCATTGGAGGCAGCGTCGAGGGGATGAGTTCCACACCCTTTGACAGATGACCATGTCAGTAGAGTTGTATGAGCATCATTTCTACGAGCTCAAACAGTATGCAGGCATAGGAGATGATGAGGGTATGTTGGTACAACATTTTCTCAGGGGATTAAACACCCGTATCAGTGGTGGTGTGCGGGTTTTCGAATGCAGGACCATGGAGGTGGCGGTCGACAAGGCTAGGCTCATTGAGGAGAACCTGGCGATGGCCTTAGGTGGTCATGTAGGAGTGCAGGTGGGCAGTGGTTCAGCAGCTGGGACTAGTGCTCAAGGAGGTCAGCCTCAGGGAGGTGCATCTTCTAGAGCTCAGCAGGGTCCATCTTAGAGTGGTCAGCAGTAGCAGCAGGGTTCCCAGGGGAAACGGAAGGGTTTCCAGCAGAGGTAGGGGGACAGGAGTTGGAGGCGCATGAGACGCTTCAACTCTAAGCAGCCAACACAGAGTTCTCATTCATCTTTTAGGGGTAGTGTGCAGCAGTCTAGCGCACCACCTGCAGGCAGGGGCTTCGGTAGAGGCACTGGATGTTTTGCATGTGGCCAACAGGGTCACATAGCAAGGATGTGTCCCAATAAGGGCACATTAGGTTATTCTCAGGGACCAGTGGTGTCAGAGCCGACTATAGGAGATGTAGGCCATGGGCATCGAGTATTCGCAGCAGTTGACAACCGCCGGGTAGAGTGCCAAGGTACAGTTATTAAGGCTTATGGTATGTTGAGGGGTAACCCAGTTTCTATTCTATTTGATTCTGGAGCATCTGATTCCTTTGTTTCTTCATCTGTCGTGACGCGATATAGACTGGATGTGGTAAAGCAGGTCGATAGGTGGCAGGTAGAGTTAGCTTCAGGTGCAAAAGTTGCATCCCTTTCCCTTGTGCCAGAGTGTAGGTTAGAGGTTGGACCTCTCTAGACTACCTTGGACCTTCGTGTTATTCTATTAGGTTCTTATGACGTTGTCATAGGAATGGATTGGCTAGAGGCTCATAGTGCAGTCATTGATTGTCAACATAAGTCGATTAGATGCATTGGGGCATCTGGTAAAGAGGTAGAGGTAGTGGGGGTCCAGAGACCGATTTCCTTGAGGATCATCTCAGCTATGCAGTTGAGAAGGTGTGTGCGGCAGGGTTGCCAATTGTTCACTATTACAGTGGATGATTTGGATCTAGGAGGTGGAGAAGAGAAGGTATCTCTTGATAGTCACCCCATCCTTCAGGAGTTTTTTGATGTCTTTCTAGATGAGATTCCAGGGATGCCTCCTCAGAGGGACATTGACTTCAAGATAGACTTGATACCTAGATCAGAGCCCATTTCACGAGCTCCCTATCGTATGACTACCCAGGAGCTGAAAGAGCTTAGGTTGCAGCTTGAGGAATTGCTAGAGAAGGGTTTTATTCGCCCTAGTGTTTCTCCATGGGGAGCACTTGTCATCTTCATGAAGAAGGACAGTTCACTTCAATTATGCATTGATTACCGACAGTTGAACAAAGTGACCATCAAAAATTGGTATCCTCTTCCTAGGATTGACGATCTATTCGATCAGATCAAGGGTGCTACCATCTTTTCGAAGATTGATCTCAAGTCAGGATATCATCAACTTTGAATCTTCGAGTCAGATATTCATAAGACCATGTTTCGAACACGGTATGGTCACTATGAGTTCACAGTTGTACCATTTGGTTTGACGAATGCACCCTCAGTGTTCATGAGTCTTATGAATGGGGTATTTCGTACATACCTAGATAGGTTTGTCCTTGTGTTCCTAGATGATATTTTGGTATACTCTAGGACAATGGAGGAACATGAGGAGCATTTACAACAGGTATTACAGTGCTTGTGAGATAATTACCTATATGCTAACTTGTCGAAGTGTGAATTCTTCAGAACTGAGGTCCAATACCTTGGTCATGTGATCTCAGGGGAGGGTATTTCAGTGGATCCTGTAAAGATCCAAGCGATCTCAGATTGGCCTGCGCCCATGAATGTGATAGAGATACGTAGCTTCATGGGGCTAGCGGGTTATTACAGGTGATTTGTGCAGAACTTTTTGAGGCTAGGGCATCCTATCACCTCCCTTGAGCGGAAAGGAAAGAGGTTTGAGTGGTTAGAGAAGTGTGAGGTAGCCTTTCAGTGTCTTAAGGGGAAGTTGACCAGTGCACCTATACTTGCGATACTAGATCCTATTGGGGACTTTGTAGTTTGTACAGATGCGCCCTTGGAGGTATTACGTGCAGTATTGATGCAGGAGGGTCGTGTCATTGCATATGAGTCACGGAAGCTCAAGGATCATGAGCTAAACTATCCTACCCACGATCTTGAGTTGGTGACAGTGGTTCATGCATTGACGAGATGGAGGCACTTTCTTCTTGGGCATAGGTTTGAGCTACATAGTGATCATAGGAGCCTTCAGTATATCTTCACGCAGCCCAACCTTAATGTTAGGCAAAGGTGTTGGATGGAGTTTCTCTATGAATATGACTTCGAGGTGAAGTATATCCAAGGGAAGGAGAATGTGGTTGCAGATGCCCTTAGTAGGTGAAGGCATGAGATATCTGAGTTGACTCTTATTGTTGATTTGCAGAGTTGGATTCTCTCTGCCCTCCTAGCCGACAGTTGGTATCAGGATGTTAGGTTGGTGATAGAGGCAGGAAGACTCCTTGAGGGTAGATATTCAGGATACTCTCTCGATGTTGATGAGATAGAGACACACAGGACACATATACGTTCCCCCATCATGTGAGCTTCGCGCTTTGGTCATGACTAAAGCACATCATGCACCTTATTCAGCCCATCCAGGGGTGAAGAAGATGTATGAAGATTTGCGTCAGTTATATTTTTGGCCAGGGATGAAGTGAGATATTACGGATTTTGTGTCGAGATGTCTTGAGTGTCAGCGAGTGAAGGCCGAACACCAACATCCAACAGGGCTTTTGCAGTCGCATTTAGTACCAAAGTGGAAATGGGATATAATCTCATTGGATTTCATTGTTGGTTTACCCAACTCTTCGAGATGACATGATGCAATTATGGTGACAGTGGATAGGTTGACGAAGGTAGCACACTTCTCACCTATGCGCTCTTCCTATACTGCATCGTCTGTAGCTAGAGTGTTCATGGAGGATATAGTGAGGTTACATGGTATTCCACGTCAGATTATCTCTGACAGGGATCCAGTGTTCACCTCAGCTCTATGGACGTCATTACAGCATGCGATGGGAACACAGTTGAACTTGAGTTCAGCTTACCACCCAGAGACAGATGGATAGATTGAGAGGGTCAATCAGATCCTCGAAGACATGTTGCGTATGTATGTGATGAACCAGCAGACATGATGGGAGGACTATCTTTATTTGGTAGAGTTTGCCTATAATAATGGCTTTCAGAGTTCTATCGGCATGGCTCCATTCCAAGCATTTTATGGGCGACCATGTCACACTCCCTTGAGTTGGGATCAATTGGAGGACAAAGTAACTTTGGGTCTTGAAATGTTGCAGGATATGGAGTAGCAGGTGGATAGGATTAGAGAGCACTTGGTGGCAGCACAGGATAGGCAGAAGAAGTATGCGGATGCGCATAGAGCGGATTGTCAGTTTTCCATAGGCGATAGAGTCTTCTTGCGTGTGTGTCCACGAAAGAGTCCAATCCGTTATGGAAAAGGCTCTAAGTTGGTGCCTCACTTTGTTGGACGCTTTGAGATTCTCGAGAAGATTGGTCCTATTGCTTACTGTCTTGCTTTACCGCCCAGTCTCTCACGTGTGCACGACGTATTTCATGTATCAGTTCTTCGGCTGTACCATCCAGACATTTCTCATGTCCTTGATTGGAATGCTTTACAGGTAGAGGATGGGCAGCTGGATTTGGAGCCCGTGGCCATGGTGGAGCACAGAACGCTCGCTCTTCAAGGGCGAGATATTGATCAGGTTAGGATCCAGTGGGATCCTAGGGATGACACATCATCCACTTGGGAAGATGCAGCTAGGATGAGGGAACTTTATCCCTATTTGTTTGTAGGCTTCCAGGAGTAAGCCTGACCCTAGGGGGGGAGGATGTAACACCCCTCCATTTTGTTCTTTTGATCGAATAGTGTTCGTTATGTATGTTTTGCTTTGTTAGCATTTTGGTTATAAACTTGATTACTATTGACCGCAAATTGTTAAGCGTTGTAAACATTATGTTTTGATGTGATGGCACTTTAATCAGATGTTATTATTATTTCATATTATGGATTAAATTAGCATGTATGTGAATTATTGATGTTTATGCTTTGATTATATCAGTGATGATTAGATGCGTCAGTTAGCGATATTGTATTGGTGAAGGGGACAGGATCACATCACTCGCATGCGAGCGCCCTGTGATTTCGCAATTTCCTCTTCACAATGTGTTTTAATATATTTTATGAATGTTTCGACACTCGGATTGTGTGCAGGATGCAGGTACAGGACATTGACTCCACCTGGTCTCACAGGTTTGAGCGTGTCCCTTGTCCAACAGAAATCGATTGGGAGATAGTAGCTAGGTTTTCTGTGTTGTGACATCACCCTAGCCATAGTGTGTCATCGGGTTGTTAGTTGGGATAAGTTATTTTGTTGTGTCTTCTCTCCTTGCCTGCGTATTTAAATTTGCAAGAAAAAAAATGGTGTTTGTTTTATTTAATTTCATTGTCAAAATAAATAAAGGAGTGCTCATTAATTAATTAGTTAGTTTAATTCAATCAATAAATAATCTAATCATGGATTAGATTTATTTATTGATAAATTAAATTAAAATGTTGTGTTAGCATTATTAAATTTTGAGATCAAATCAAAATAGAAATTGCCTTGCATTCCTTTTTGAAATAAAATTAAAAATGATTTTTAATGTAAATTGGTAAATTCAATTTTGTTGAAGAAAGAAAATTTAATTATCATTTGGGTTGCAAAAATAGATCTTTGTTTTAAATTAATATTGTGCAAATTACACTTGGAAATGGAAATTGTTTTATGAAATTGCAAAAATAAAATATCTTGTTTTAGCAATAAGTTTGGTGGGTGAGTCCATTTTAGGGGTTTGACAAATTTGGGGGAAAAATTGCATAAGGTAATTCATTTTATTTTTGAATTTTAATTTGAATTTTGGTGGAGAATTGGAAAATTGGAGAGCAAGCTTGGATGGGATTTTTGAAAAAATAGTGAAGGGAAGATTGAAAATTGGTAAAGCTGAATTGCAAAGCAAAGGAAAAACCTCCATTGAGAGACTTCAAGCTTGGAGAAAACACAAGGTTATTGTTTAAATTTTGTGCAATTTCTTTATTTTGAAAATGATTTAGAAGCTGTTCAAATTGTTAGAAGATTTAAAACTGTGAATGAAAGGAAAAACCCATCAAGAAATTGCATTCAAATCTTGAATCAAAAACTCCTCAAGATAGTGTGAAAATTTAGAGATTAAACTTGGTATTATCAAGCTTTTCAACAGAAATTTTTTGAACAACACATGGTGAATCCAAATGAAAATCTCTTGTAAAATTTCTGTGTTTGAGAAGAGCTTCATTTAAATTTGGAAAAGAATGAGAAATCTTCATATAGCTAGGTTAAATCAGGTGCTTTCAATGATAATTTATTTTGTTTTTGAGAATGAGCATTTGCCCAATCTGGGTATGAAGAAATTTTGTATCTATGGTTCTTTCAATTGAAACTATGGATATATATTATATATATATGTGTATATATATATACCCAATTGTATAAATACATATATACATATATATAAAAAAATATATATATTTAGTGAATTCATTTTTTAAACTTTATGAGAAAATAAATTCGTGATTTTTGGTATTCTGGTTTTTACCTAGAATCTTTTTTTTACCAGTCAAAAATTCTATCATTTCGAATGGTGAAATGGTTTTTTTTTGTTGTTGTGCGTAGTATATCGGCGGGTTTCAACCCCTGGCAGCCCCCATGGCTGGGGACAGTGGCCTGTGAAGGCAGCGCCGTTGTTGCCCTCACAGGTCGCAACCCCTAGCAATGGTGGTTGCGTCCCTGTTAGGGCAGGGCGAGGCCCAAACCTTGCTTTGACTTATGTGTTTTTTTAAAAATCCATTATTTTATTTTATTTTATTATATTTATTATATTTAATATATATAATATGAAATTTGGAAATCAATGTTTTATTTTATCAATTAAAATATAATTTTTATATATATTTTAATATATATGTTGTATATAATAATTTAAAATTATTTATATATAATATATCTATTATAATATATTTATATTATATTTTAATGTATGCTTAAGTGATTATCATTTATATTTAAATATTAATTATATATGTATTTTAAAATATATATGTATATATATTTGATTACATAAATATTTAAAATATATATATATATATATATATATATATATTTATATTTAAATGTGAATTATTCTTTTTAAAAAGAGAAAAGGTATTTGTAAGGGATAGATGAAAATTTGTTTATGGAAAATCATTGTATATCAAAAGAAAGATTGATTTAATTTATTGTGTGTATTGTGTCAACAAGAATCAAACGAATAGTCAAACTCTTATGTGATTGTGCAAGAACATAGTTTATTTAATTTGATTAAGTGTACTAATGCGATGAATGATTGGATTTACGAAATCCTAATGTAGATTACCTTATATTGTTGCAAGCCTCTTTTCGTCATTGGGTGTCCATTCTTGTTGGAATTTGAGTCAGATTTTGTAAGTCTTCTAGATAGAACCGTCTACTATGTTTTGGGGTTGCTGTCATGTCGGTCGACCTTGTTTGCGTTGGGTAGTGCGTAATTGTGTCCAGTGTTGTACCCGGTTATCATGAATGGGCTATGTTGACTTCATGTCGTGATTAGGGATTCATTATCCCTAGGTTGCACTTGAGTACCCTTTGGTTGTGGTATAGTTCCACGTGTTATCTTAGAGAAGTGGCTTACATTGAGGGCCGACACACAAAGTGGTGCTAGGAGATCTGAATGTAATTTAGTTAATTCAATGAAAACTTAAACCAATTGATTAGTGTAGGTGGTACCAACATTTAAAAAGATTAATTTTGCCTCGCTCATGGACGCAAGTGCTTGTAAAGACTTGGGATGAGATGAGAAGGCATGGAATGGCAAGATCGTTATCTTGTCCCTTTGAAAGATAACTGATTCCGCATTGGTTTGCATGTGGGGCCGGGAGTCGTTAGAGGTTACCAGGATATCCCGAGATGGGGGTCGGGACCTAGGAAAACTTGCTAGGATATCCCATGCGACATTGTGATGACACTTCTCCTAAGTCAACAATATGTTTGTATTCATGATGTGATCATTTACTTAAAATCTGGAAGCATTGTAACTTTTGTGTCATGTGATGTCATGTTCGTATCTTTTTCAGTTGAGTCATGTTTCCTATGTTTAGAGGTTGTTGGTCTTGACCTGAAATCCTTGTTACTATCTCATAGCATGGGGGGTGAGCCTTTGGGTATCACTTGGTTGGGTGGAACGTGCACCTTACTCCATTTTTTTTTTTGGCTCTTGATCGTGTGGACGAGGCTTTCATATTGGAGAGCTCGTGGAATCCAATTGCTACCTTGGTTCTTTTATGTTAGTCATTCTTGTATTATTTTTACCCCTCATTGTTATTGAGGTGTAAATTGTAATTAAGCTATCATGTTATTGATTTACCTCATTCTGGGAATGAGTGATGTAATTGTAATTGTAAAACTTCTGTTATTGGTAACCATGAAGGATCTCATGGTCTTAAATGAAAATCTCATGTATGGAATGTATGTGCTTTAATTATTTAAGTGAATGTTGTTATGTTTCATTTCATGCATGTTGTTTTAATTTATGATTTAAATAATCTTTGTCTCGTATCCTTAGGGGATTGTTGGCTTTGTGTTGTAATCTTACATGTATTTGTAATTAAATAAATAAAAAATTGTGCATTTGTTTAGTAGTTTGCAACTTCCCCTAGGGTTGCGTGGTGGGGTATTACACATGCCATGCAAACCATACCATCCACATATCACCAATACATTAAATTTCCCCACAATGGAGTTGAAGTGACTATAATTGCTGATCAAAAGCCCTTTCAATATTACAAATTTCAAGAAATAAGTCATGACCCTTTAAACCATTGACCAACCAATACCAAAGCATCTTCTTCCTTGCACATTGATCCTTCCTCACTATCCACCTCTTCCACTTCTCACACTATATCAAAGATCAAGGCTAAAATCAAAGACATTGGATGTGGAGAATATGAGTTAAATTGCTATTTGCACATAATAAAACTCATGCTATCTCCTAAAACTTATGGTCAACCTAAGCCATTGGTACCATCATCTCAAGCTACTATACAAAGTTCAATCACTCCCTTCCAACATTGGGGTACAATGGACAAAGAAATTATTGAGGAAGATATCTCATCTTGGCTATATAAAGATTAATAAATCTAAGATGAAAAAACTAAATTTACAAATATTTACCCAAAATGTTTCCACATATGCAAAGTTTTGGGATACAAAGGAAAAGGTATTAGAAAATAACATGAAATATCATAACCATTGAAGCCAAAAACAATGCTAAGTATCAAGGTTTACGAAATGAACCACTTAATATTGTGCCTACTAAGTCTAATTGTAATCCCACTAAAGTTGTGCAAGAATCCTTGGATATTAACAACACTGATAAAGATACCCACAAAGATCTTGTCAAATATATCACTGACCTATTCCAAGATTCACATATCTTTACCATCTCATCCAACTCCTCCACTTCCACCCACCTCCTAGACTTGGATCAAATTGTTTTTCCTATTATTGATACATCTCAAAACAACAAGGTTATTGCTGAATTTATAAAATTACACAACCTTTACCAATTGGAGATCAAAATCAAGTCAAAAATAGAAAAACAAAGACAATTCCCTCTAGTAAAAAATCAATCAAACCATATTGAACTAGAAATTTTCAAATTCAAAGATACAATCAAGAAAAAGAATAATAAGTCAATCTCCAATAATGCTCCACTTGCCAAAATAATTAGGGGCATCTGCAAAATTTATAAACACAATATTTCAACATGCAAACTTGTTGATCCTAAGTCTCAATCATCCTCATCTCCCCACAATACCTCCACTTCACTCAACTTATTATATTCACCAACCTTCGTGCATGCATCCTCACAATTTATCCCCCTAGAAATATATCATATTGATAGACCTTTGATGAAATCCTCTTTAATTTCTTTGATATGGAGGCTTCCCAAACCTCTTTACATGAGACACATTATGAATTTGTAGCACACATATATTAATGATTCTACCTTATCTCACTCCTTTTGCAGGACAAGACAAAATTCCTCTTCGCTGGAACAACATCCACATCCATCTATCAAGGAATTTACACCATTTCAACAACTTTTTTCCTTGATTACAACATCATAACATCCCAATTGTTGAAAAAATCCCCAAAAAATTAATCAAATCAAAAAATCAAAAAAATAGTAAAGAGAAATAATTCATCCAATGGTGAAAACCACTTCGATGGTGCCCTGTGCAAGTACCATGGTGAAAAATTGGATACCTATGCCATGTGTTTAGTCTCTTTTCGACCATCTCTTAGGATGTCATCTCCCTTACCGCCATCACTCCTATCTTCTCATTTCATAATAAAATAATGACCATACACTCATTCATAATAAACCTATCATCACTTGTATTGTACATTTATTAGTTTCACCCATTATCTCATCTATCATTACCCACCTCTCCCTATTTTTTCCCATCTTTTAGATACAGAAGCTACATCTAAATTGTGTCAAGGATACAACCTTGCATATACTTAGTATTCAATGCATTGGCCTTCAATTCTCTTGCATTTGAATCCATCATCACACATCACTTCATACAACAATAAAATATTCATCCCATAATAAAAAAACCGTGTCAACACATTATCTCCTATCATGTCATCCCATCTCATTGCAAATCCCATCCATGATAAATTTTAGCACTCCTTGGACTTATATTGGAACAAAAACTAAACATTGCATACAAACATCACTCCTCAAAAAAACATACATGATCCAAGCTGATAAAAATTAACCAGTTATTATATCCTTTTTCCCATCATCTTCATCTATCCAACCATCAATGCCCATAATCTTGATCATCATATTATCCTATCTTTTGTGAGAGATATATTGGTTGCATGACATGTTTATCAATAATTTGTATTTACTTATCTTTTTATTTTTTGACCCATGACTAGACCTACCTAAGGTCACCTAGATCTTTATATTTCTTGATGTGTTTTGACTGGTGTATAGTGGGAAACCATCTTTGATGGGTTAAAAATATGTCCAAGTCTTTGTTTAATTTTAGTTTATAGTTAACCTTTATTCCTCAATTGTCACTATTAGGTTGTAAGATTAATATGTTTAATATATGTTAAAGGAATAAAATATACCCTAGGAAGTAATCTTTTACAAGCACTAATCAAATAGTTTTATGTAACTAAAATGGGGTAAAATCAATCCTCCTATAGCTACGGAGAAAAATGATGAAGATTCCTTGTGAAGATTCTTGTGATTTTTTTTTTATTTCCAACCAAGTATAATTTAGAATGTTGTTTCAATAATTTGGTTAAGAAAGAGTGGTTGTAGGCCACACACTCTTTCTTAACTAATCATTGTATCTCAGTTTTCAACTGTAAAAATAGTAACTTATATTTTTTAGATAGTTTGTTAATTAGCTAAAGTTATTTAAGTCATCATATATGTAGCACATACAATTAATCATTATCATCATCATTATAAGGAATATTGTTATCATTATATAATTATCTTCAAAGAATTAGTGAGGATTTTCTTAATTGGTAGACTGGGAGACAAGGCCCACTCTCCAACCATTGTTGATTGTATTTATTTTTGTTGTTTTCTTTATGAGTGTGTAAGGTATTTTTATATGCATTGTGATTGATTTTCATTAAGAATAGTCAACTAATTGATGCATTTGATTTGGATTGATAAAGTTTCAAAATATTTTCTTTACTTTAAAGTTGTTCATGATAGTTCCTTGTTATAATTTTTTTGAGATAGTTCTTATCGCCAAAATTATTGTATAATAGCTCTTGTTGCCAAAATTATCTTAGTACAGTTCTTGCAGCTAAAAATCCACTCTCTATCATTGGTTTGTAATGTTATTGGATAAATCTAGATATTAAGGGATTGCTAATAGTTGATCTTTATTTGCAGGTAGGTTGCATTACATTAGATTCATCTTATTACTCTCAGCCCTTAAGCAAATTTCCATTACATCTTTGACAAGCTTACATACTAGGTTGACATAGGGTGAAATGAATCATAAGATGAGATATCAAATAATAGTCTAAGAATCTAGTACTAAGAATAAAAACTTCAGTTTTACTATTAAATTTTTGGCACCATTGTCGAGGAAAGGTGTAAAAGTCTCATTAGTTTAGAAAGTTGAGATAGGACCAGTGCATCAAGGAGAAAGTCTACACAATCATCGATTTTTCCTATGAAATTACCCTTTATTTACATTGCATTAAGTCATATAGATGCATGAGTTATGTTAGAGATGAAAAATATAGATTTGTCAAACAAATTGTAGGAAGCAACTTAAAAAAAAGAAAATTCATAATAAGAAAAAAAACCACAATTTGAACATAAACCATCAAGAAAGAAGCTAGTAGAACCAAATCTTGAGAAGTGTGTGATTGATTCAACTATCATTGAATCCAATCTTGAATCACCACCTAGTTTTACCTTAGTTCACCCTAAAATACATGAATCTTCAAAGAAATATTTTAAAATTATTACTCCTAACTTTGCCAAACAATTTGCAAAATAATATGAATTACGAAGTGGTAAACCTTTAGAAAGGAAGTCATTTTCATCTTACCAAACATCTTGGGAATTTAAGATAATGGTTGATGTGGATAGAAAGAACAATAAAAATGACTGAAACTTGGCCAATAATGATCCCATTATATTTGAATTTCCTATTGTCAATCCTGAGGAGGAAGCCCCCATGTAAAATATACCCCATTCAACTCTGCCAAATTTTTGAGGACTTTCTATTAAGGACCTTGATATGTTTTATTCAAATTTGATGTATTATGTCACAACTATAATTAGCAAAGTTTTAAGTTTTTTCTCGGCTACACTATAGGATGCTACATTTGATGGTTCATGGGACTTGGATGACACTCTATTTGTACATGGGATATTATGAAGGGGTGATTTTTGAAAACATATCAAGACTATTGCAAGACAAAGGAAGTTCAAGATGAGATTTTTTGAATGACACAATAGGAAGAGGAAACATATAAGATTTCCTTGAACGATTCTCATTTATTCTTCAAAGAACAAGACAAATAGGTTTATCTAATGAGGTTGTTAAAATGCTTTTTATTAGGGGAATTTATGAAAAAATTATGGATTCTTTGAATCTTATAGGTGGTGGAGATATTTTTAAATTAGGATTTGATGAAATTTGTGATACTCGTAGGAATTACTAAAGATTCCACTGATTTGTAAGGATCTATTTTGGAAAATATACTTCCCAAGGAGGAACAATAGGTATTACAAAATGAGAACTAGGTACATTACTTGATAAATTAAAAATGGATCTTCAAGTCAAATGGGAAAACAAATTGATACTTTATACACTCACAAAAAATAGGAAGAAGCTGAAAAAACACTTGCCATTTTTTTGTCCTATATGCCATAAGAAACACACTAGTGACGAATGTCCCTACAATAAAACTAAGATTTCTTCCCTAAAAAATGTTAGTATCACTACCTTATGACCCTTACTAGTAGACATGACATAAATTGAGTATATAGAAGAACCTATTTATTAAATGGCTCAATGGATGCCTTGGCCTCCATGAGTTGTGCCCCTAAGTAATGATTTTAATGTACCTTATCACATGGTACCTAATGGAAAAAATATTTATTTTATTGTTCAAAATGAGTAGTATGGGGGAAGGAAACAACCTCCATCCTATTCATAGTGGCCAAATCAATACCAACATGCTCCACATTTGTAGCAACAAGCATGGAGGAAATCACCACTATAATTTCCATAATATACATCATATCATATAACACCTATTATCAATCCATACCAACAATCACAACAACAATTTATACCACCAATACTACCAACATCTACTAGTCATCCATCCAATCTATCATAGCCACTAAAGGAAACACCAATGCCAACTCAATCAACACCAAACTTGAAAAATAAGGTGGCACAACCCGTTTATAATAATGAGGTGGTAGGGTATCAAACCTATCATGTTATTACACTAGATATTAATGGAGTGCAACTTAGATTAGGGAAGGACCTTCAAGGACCTATAATTGTTAAATTGGAGGATTCCCAAGAAGAATTAACATAAATTCAACCCATGCATAATGACACAAATATAGAAGCAACACCACCCTCATTTCTTGATCGATTTTAAATTCAACCTACCAAAAAAGAAATTTCTCAACATAAATTTGACTTGATTAATGAATTAAGAAATATCAGTGTTAAAATCCCTCTTTTGTAAGAAATCAAGGATATTCCTATATACACAAAGGTAGTTTGAGAGTTATGTACATGGAAGTAGAAAAAGAAATAAGATCCCAAAACTATTCAAGTTATTAGATAATTTGTAGATCTTTTGCTCAAGAATATTTTAGTTCCCAAGTATTTTGATCTTAGGAATCCCATGATAAAGGTACATATTTGTTATATTAGTATTACAAATACATTGATTGATATAGGCATTGCTCTCAATGTTATGACCAATGAAACTACAGAAAAATTATGTCTTCAAGGGCTTAGGTCTACAACTATAGTTCTTCAAATGGTGGATCATTCTTTAGTTAAAGTAGAAGGTATAATCAAAGATGATATTATTTTTATTGATTCTTGGAAACACCCATATAATTTCATGATCTTGCTTGACCCAAAATAAAGTTGTGGGGATACTCTTTAATTTTTGGAAGACCTAGGTTGGATTCTATGGATGCTTTCATCAATTATCAATCAAGTAATATGGTTATTTCTAATGGATAAAAAAGAAACAATTGGTGTTGTACCCACCAACACAACCTTTATTGGAGACGAATAATCCACTATAGGTTGATAGTGACTTGGATGAATCTCTTCCTATTTTAATAGTTGATTAGAGTCTTGATTTTTATGAACCACCTAAAGATGTCATTATTGCTAATTTCTTTCTATAGCTACCCAAAATTGTCCTAGTCTACGGGTAACACCTTTTTACTAATTTTCACCCTTTTCTCCTAATTATTAAATAATACCTTATTTAATTATCATCAAATACCATATTTTACTATTAATTAAGTGACTTTACGTTATTTTTTAATTCATTATAATTCACCCTTTTTGATTAATTAAATAAATGCTATTTATTTAATTATGTCCTAATTTCCATTAATCTTCCTGATTATTTAAATAAACTTTATTTATTTAATTACATCACTAATTGCAATTATTCTTCTATTTTAATTAAATAGTTATCATTAATTGTTTAATTAACATTCAAACACCCTTCTTAAATTAAGTAATTGTTATTAATTATTTAATTGACCACTTTCCCACTTCTAGATTAAATAATTAATTTAATTATTTAATTCCCTTATTTCACCTCCAACATTATCCATTAATAAATAAACATTCATTTAGTAATTAATCCTCATATCACATTGATGGCTAACTACAAAACTTTGGTATTTGAATAATTGTGATCATCTCATACACTTGAAGCTTAAGGCGAAAGGAGTGCACACTAATTTTTGAGAGCAAAAGCAAACAAAAAAGGATAATGGAAGTAATCCATGATAACACGGTAAAGGTAAACTTATGGTTTATTTGAATATGATTTTATCCATGTTGCACGTTTTCTATTGAATAATTTGGATTTAGATTTGAGTATAGGATTGCAGATTTTGGTTGTTTATTTTGATTCCTTATCTCTCTAATGACTGAATGTCGATTTTCCAAGTTACATTTTGGTGAACCCTGTTGGAAGTTTTCTTATCATTGATGAGATTGTTGGAAACATGAGCATGAGCATGTATGGTGTTTTCATTGATGTCAATATTGATGTATAGTTGTTTGATGAGGTTTAGTGATTGTGGCGATGTCAATCCATTATATAGGTGCAAGATTTTTGATCCGGAGTAGAACAAATGTGTTGATATTTGGCTAAGTCACAGAGTTTCAATTTTTAGTGTATAGTGAACTGATTTTGAGGTATGCATTGCTCTGCCACGAAGAATCAGGTTATGCAGTTCTAATGAAATTTTGGTGTATGTTAGAGGAATCCAAATCTAAAGTTTCATGTCTTGATGTCCTCTAGTGTAAAAGTTATGATTGGCAAAGTATTGAGTTTTCCAATGATAGTGCTACCCATATAGAGTACATGATTGGAATGCTCCACATTCCATTGTGGATGAATACTTGGTTATATAGTTTTGTTAGAGTGCTTACAAATGTCTAAAGTATGTGTGGTCCAAGTGGGAAGTATTTTGGTGGTTCACACATTGTGTTGTGAATGAACAAATGGTTCATGTCACCAATCTTTACTATCTGGTGTCGACCTAAAGAGTTTTGGGTTGTGTGAAGTTAATGTATGAATTGAACAAACTTAAGGGAGTAATTATAGATCCGTTCCAGCCTATTTTGATGGTTTACAAGTTTTGAGGTGTGTGTGGTTGGATCTTAAGTTGATAGGTTGATGTATTACATGTTTCATCTAATTAGGCTAACCTAATTGATGTTGTAGGTGTTTGTGGATGTAATGCATATAAATTTAAGTTCATTTAAGTTTTGTTGAGATGATGATAAATTGTGTGTATGGTGTAGAAAAAGTGTGATGCAAATTCCTAAGAAGATTATGTGAATGTGATGCAAAGAAGAGAAAAGAGTGTGTAAGTGTGTTACATCAGTATATTGAGCTTCGGTGGAACTGTCTCCATCATATTGTAGATGCATTGTATCAGTTCAAATATTGGTAGTGAGCCACCCTTTCTTCTTCCTCTCTTATTCTCTAGATAGTGAGTCCTTTAGATAGTGAGTCCACTTGGCAGTGAGCCTTTTTGTAATATCTTGTAATTGGTTATAATATTTTGTTGGCTAATCCTCACCGTGGTTTTTCCCTTCATGTTTTTTCCATGTAAATTTGGTGTTCTTGTGTTGTGTGATGTGATGCATGTTTGAATTACTTCTTTTCAGTTTTTCAAATTAGATGAAATGTTTTGAATACATGTTTAAGTGGTTTTAGAGAATACTGATTCACCCCCCTCTCAATATTTTGGGTTTAAAATAATTGGTATTAGAGCTTGGTTCCTTGGAAAAGCTTAACTGCTTGAGGAAGACCTTGGAGGTTGAACCCATGGCTACTAGGAGATATCCTACTCCTTAGGAAGAAATTATTATGTTATGATTCACTAAAGAAGATTGCATGGTTGATATGAATGGAGAACTCAAATTAGCCCTTGTAGATCTGGAAAGAACTGAAAGTGAGAATGTTCAAAAATGAGGTGTTTTCTTAGCTTAATACTCTGCAAAACTTTATTATTGCTGATCTAAGTAAGTATTTTCTTTGTTACATATATTCTTTGTGGGTGATTATCTTGATTAATCCATTTTACTGTTGTAGAATGTAGAGAGAAGTTGATAGAAGAACTAGATAGGATATTAGAAAGATTACACAAGATGTACCATGGAGAAACCCTTTCAGGAAAAAAATCCACCAAGAATTATTCTATTATTCAATCTCTGAATTACAATAGCTCCAATTATTGCTTGAGAATGCTTCTTCTGTCTTTACCAATCTTCTTCACACTTGCAATAACAATTATGAAAACTCTATTCAACTTGAATGAGATATAGAGACAATATGCAACTTTGTAATCTCCAAATGGTGATAATTAGAATGCACAAGCTCAAGCCCTTGAAAAGGTACTCCATATTCCTTCAAGTTGAGTTATTCAATGAAGACTAAAGCTTACAACATGTGCTTCATGCATTTGGGTATCCCAAACTGAAGCTACAACTTCTCCTTCACTTCGGTGATAATTCCAAAGCTCTTCCTCAAAGTTGGCGCCCTTAAGTAAAGCTACTTAACTGAGCCTTCAGAAATATCTTATCATGCATGAGAGGTAAATCCAATAAAGCATCTTGGGCACCCAAGTTGGCTTCAAGTGCTTTATAGTTAACTAAAACATTTACTCAACACCATTCCCAAAGAATGGTCATCCCTTGTTAATCGGAGGTAGTCCTGTTATCTATCATACAACTCAATGTTATTAGCCATGCATTACAAGTTAAGCTAACTACATGCAACTCAAAATAACCAACATGCATGCAAAGATAACCAAATGAATGAATTGAATTGAACTAAACTAAACTAAACTAAACTAATTGACTAAAATGAAAAGAACTCAACTAAACTAAACTAAACTAAACTGAACCGATTTGAATCGAACTAATGAACTTCAAGCATGCAAACATCAAATCCTAACTCCTAGGATCTTTTCATGCATTCAGAAGTGTTAACTGTTACTCTGTATAGTTAACTGGACACAAGGTGAGTTTCACCTTACCATGTGAGTGTCCCATGTGTCCCTATTATTTAGGAACTCACTATGGACTCCCTCACATGCTTCTTACATTTAGAATTAATTACAAATGTCAATAATCATGATTATTTCATCAAATATTAATCTCATCCCAATCTTAGTGTTGTTGAACACATTCCAATAATCTAGGAGATACATGAAATAATTAATGTTTAGGATTTGCAATTAAATGGCATCCTATTTCCAACAGAGAATAGAGATCTGAAATAAAATGTCAAGGAAGCAGATGAATGCAGCAAAAATTTGAGGGAGAAAATTAAGAATTTTAGAGAAATACACAAGGAAGTTGATGAGAAGTTGAAGCAATCAAATGAGACAATCACAAGTTTGAAAGTGCAAGTTGAAGAAGGAAAAAGAGTTGAAGAATTCCTAAATGACAAATTGAAAAGAAAATCTATAGAATGTTCAAGAATTGAAGAAGAGGTCATGACTTTGATATCAGATCTAGAGAAAGCAAAGAATCAAGAAGACAAATTAAAGAGAACTCTACAATTCTTGATGATAATATTGTAAACCAGAAGGCTTCTAAAGATAAAGGAGGATTAGGGTTTAAAAAAGGAGAAAATTCAAAATCAGATCAACACCAAGTACTAAAAAGAAGAAAAATGAACAAAAGAATATTGGGGACAAGAAGAGCAATGGCAAGCAAGTCTAAAATCAAAGGAAAGACTTCAAAAGGCCACCTATCAAACAACTAAATGCATAGGGGTACACATATTAATGGTTATTGTTATTCTTGCAATAAGTTTGGACATAAGGCTATAGACTGTAGAAGTAGAATGAATTAGAATGTTCAATCATTTTATGGTCAGTGATTTACATGCAAAAGATTTGGTCATAAGACTATTGAATGCAAAAATTAGATAATGAATGGCTACAATAATGGTATAAGGTTTCAATCTTTCAATGGATAATGTTATACATGCAATGGATTTGGGCATAAGGCTAATGTATGTAGATCTAGTGTTGGTGGAAGTAAGCTTGTTCAAAATTTTGTCATGTCACAAATGTAATAAACCAAGACATGTAGCCAAATTTTGTAGAAGCAAGAATGTGAAGGTTGATCTGGTAAAGAAGAATGAGGTTGATCCTATAGAGATGAAGAAATATATGAACAAGATATGGAAAAAGAAAGAGGAGAATGAGGTTAAGACTAAGTCTATACCAACCTTTGGTGTAGATGTTCCCTTTAGAAACTAAATGAAGAGCTTTGGATCAAGGGAAGTTTTAATAGACAATCATTAAGCCCCTACCAAAGATATGGTGTTGATGGCTTCGACACATTGATACAAGGTATAGGTTGACATGCTTGACCTATTGGTGAAAACATTGATGGAAAATAAACATTGATGGAAAATATTTTGTTATAAAGATTTGTGAAGAGTTTGAAGGTGATTGTGTCATCACAGTTGGGGTTCATCATCTTTTGAACCAACATCAAATCAATGCATTCAATGCATTTTAGGTCATTAAAAAGGTGTTTATAATTGATTTCACTTATGAAAAGTTCATTTATGATTGAGCATTTAAAGAGTGAAGAGCGAAGAAGATGCGAGTTGAAGCGATTCAAAACTTGTATGTGAAACCCTAGTTGGATGAGATCTAAAGGTATTTACAGTTTTTCACTTTTCCCTAAGTTTCAAATGCATTTCAATTGTATTGCAAGATGTATACCTTGCAAGTAGTAAAGGCTATGGACCAACCTCGACCTAAATTCAAGAAGCATCCTAATAAATAAAAAGTAATAGATTCAAAAGGTACATTTTTACATGTTCCTTATGGGGTTATGCATATTGAGGATATAATGATGTATATTCATGCAAAATTGAAAGAATACAATCATGTAAAGTTGGGAGAAGTGTGGGTAAATGATCTTACTAGTGAATATTTTGAATTAAAACCCAAGTATGGAAGTTTAATGAAGAAGAAATTAGATGTGTGGAACTACTTTCCTATTTTTTGCTATGTTGACGAATGGGTCAAATATACTTTGAGTAGAATCCCTTAAGGTTGTGATAGGTTTATACTAAAGGACCAATTTCAACTCTTAAAGGTGAAAAATGAAGTGGCGATGAAATTAACCAGTGAAAATTTTGACAAGAGAGCCCTGAAAGTTAAGGACATTGAATATCTGGTAGTTAAGTATGCCTCTATGATGATTGGATATGAAATTTTCTTCACAAACAAAGAAAATTCAATTTCTGCTAATGCAATCAATACATTATATGAGATGGTGAAGAAAGGAATGTATTATGACCTATGTGAATTCCTAAGGCTACAATTGTTAGAAAAATCACAGAATGTTAAGGACTCTTGGTACCCCTTCAAGTATAGTACCTTAGTTATATGTTTATTATTTTACTTAGATAAATGCCTGGTGTAAGAAATGTGGTGTGGTTAGACAATGTGACTGTGGCTAGACAAATAAGAGATCATATGTTGAGATATCCGGATTGAACATCTAAAGATGAATCCCTATGGGGGTTCTTCAAATCATTCTAATCCTAGACGTAGGAAAGAGAAAGAATACCTAAGAGTGTGGTTGAGAAGTATAAGAATGATATTATCTTTATGGTAAGCAAAGACTTTTGTATGATGGAAGTTGTCGAGCAAATGACAATATGGGTTCCTAAAATGGGATATGAGGTAGAAGAGAGTGTGATCACTAGTCTTACTAATCACATGTTGAGCATTCCAAGAGATCCTAAAGAAGAGATATATGGGACATATGACGAGAAATTGAGTGTTGTGTATATGGATCACAAATCAAAGGAGATCAAGAGGAATTTGGAGAAGATGAAGGCACAAGTTGTGGAAATGATGGGACTACCAAAGGTCCTTATGGAGAAATTCAAAGGAATAATTAGTCCTCCGGAAGGTACCCCTAGTGCTAGGAGGTCAGGTAGGACCTCTACCCCTCTCTGGTTGTTTCTAAGTCCTCTAGGACTAAACCTACAATTAGTTTGAAAATGAAAGAATATTTCAATGCCCTTGCAAAACAACAAAGTCGCAGAGGAGAAGAAAAGAGATGGAAATAAGATAAAATTATGTGGGTGTAAATGTTGATGATAATGAAGAAGAAGAACAAGAAGAAGGACCACAGTTGGTTTGGAAGAGAAAAACCAATGTCTCTCAAGTAGAGACAAGTGTAAAGAAAGAAAAAATTGATATTGTAGATGTAGTGCAAAAGAATGTATCCCTTTACATTTTCTCACTCGTTTTGGCCCTTGTAATTAAAATGGACTTAATAATGCCTTAATTTAGTGTTGTTAAATGTACCCCTTTACATTTACACACTTATTCATCCCTCTTAATTAAAGTGAGCATAATTATTCCTTAATTAGCCCTTTTAATTCATTTACAAGCCTAATAAATTATATTTTCTAAAGGGGAAACTCAATAATAATTAATGCCAATACATAACACTTCACATTGAGCAATGTGTATTCTAGGAATAGGGACTTGGGACCCATTTTACCATGGGTGAATGGGTCCTCCCTAGGCTTTGGAACCCATTTTTAAATCATTTTTTGGTGGTATTTTTATTATCCTAAATTCAAATTTTAAAGGGCCAGCTTGTAATGTTTGAATTTCGGGAAATTAGTTAAATGTCTATAAATACAAGGTTATTTTATCAAATCAACTAGAATTTTTGAAGTGAAATTTCACAAGAGGAAATATTATTGTCAAGATCATTCAAGAGCAGATTTATTCATCATTTGTTGCAGTATTCAAGATCTCAAGCATCATGTCAAAGTTATGTTCATTCATGCATGTTTTTGGAGCTAATATTATGATGTAGGTTTCACGATCTAATCCAAGCATTCACGTCAAAGATTAAAAGAAAGATTCAAGTATCAAGATCCACATCCAATTCATCCATTTCATGCAAGATCCACATCAAGATCTCCATTTCTAATGTTTCATTCAAGGGTTTCTTGAGTGGTAACATAACTTTGTTCATTCTTCATTCCCTCTTTCATGTTTCATTTCAATTCAAGGTTTAGTTACCAAAATGGGGTTTGACCAAGGAAAACTCCCATTCACCCAAAAAAAAACATTTTCCCCTCTTGTGTGTGTGATTTTTAGGGTCATAAGTTGAAGATCTCAAAAGTGCAAAATTAAAAAGTTGCATTTGTTGTCACCTTTCTTGTCATCTCACAAAAACTCAAATCTTGAATTTATTTCTAACTATCTGACTGTGAAACCTAGAAGATGTAGTAGTGTAGACAGAGGATCAAAGGAATCAAAAATCAATTTTGAAAAGCTCCACAAAGACCCATTCACCTATAGGCGAATGAGTCCCTAGACAACTTCTAGGAACAATGTTTTATGATAGGTGCAAAATATTTTCTCTTCCCATATTTTCCATAATTTTTATTGCTTTTGATAACCCTATGTTTCATATTTTACATACAACCTTTACATGTCATAAATGAGTGCATTTTCTATTTTTAATCTTTCTCCCAAAACCCCTATTCAGTCAGTTTTGTCAGTGTTTCTGTCAAAAGACACTCTATAACTGATTTTGAGGTAAGTTTTAAGTGTCTTCCACTCATCCAATTTGCATAAATTTGACTATTTCTATTAGATTTATGTTTCATCTACATGAATAAGATCTTAGGTTAGATATTTGAGGTCATTTTCTATCTTATTTTCATCTCCCAAAAGTGTTTTTCAGTCATGTTTACCCCGTCCAGACACAAAGGAAATTTGTAAATCTTCCATAGAATTGACTCACCTAAGGGCTGAAAGTGAATTATACCTTGGAGGATCTCATTTATTGAAGGAAATAGAAAATAGGTAGGTTCAGTACACCCTATTTTCCCCTTTCTATTTATAGTAAGTTTGGTGAAACATTCCAAATTTAGTATAAAACCCTATGTGTTTTGAACCCCTATGCCCATTTTTCTATGTTTCAGTACATACTGATAGTGAGGCAAAAGTGGATAAAGAGAAACAAGCTTTCATGATTCATATGAGGAAGAAGCATAATTTTGGAAAAGGAGAACTATTTTCTAAATGTAAAGCAAACAAGAAGGATAATTCCACTTCGATAAGGAAACATAGTCCTATAAAATTAGATGCACAATTTAATGGCATAGTTGAGCATGAGATGTTGGAATAGACTGTTGCATTATATTCCACTGTAGATGACACTGATAACTATAGAAGAGGCAATAGTTAGGTATATAGTAACATTTTATCTCAACATGAAGAATATAGAAAATTAATTTCTTGAAGATATGAGAGATGCATTATATGTAAGAAGACATGAGGCATTTGATGAAGATGCTAGAATGAGAAATTTTTCTTTTGAGAAGGTTAGTGCTTCTTTTTCAGATGAGGACAAAGCTGAATTGACTCAGTTGTACAAAAAAGAATTCATGAATAATCAAATTTACCACCTTGATGAGTAGGGATAAAGAGGATAGTGAAAGATTAAGAAATGGGATAGTGGAAAAGGTTGTCAATCTAGCAGAGGAGTTAGGAATGTCTCCAAATAGCGAAGAAAAATTGCAACATGATGTATATATCCTAGAAGTGAATGAACTAGAAGATGCACAACATGAGCATGCTCTAGAACATGAGCATGTACCCAAAGAAGACAATGTGCAAGAAAATGTTGCTGATGGTGCTCCTCCGGTAGAGGAAAATTTTGTTGGAGCAAAATAGGATGATGAAATGCACAAGGAGGAAGTGCAAACAAAGAAAAACCTTCCCCCTCCAGATGTTGAGATAGATGGTGAACAAAGAAAGGAAGACAAGAAAGATGACCCAATGAATTCAGAGGCACATAACACTGCAAATTTGACTCTTGGGTGATAAAGAGTCCAATAAACAAGAGAAGAATGATATTGTAGACTTCAACATTGGTGACAAGGAAAAAGATGATATGAGACCAGTTGAAGAGAAGGAAACTAAGAAAGAATCTGACAGTGCACACAAGGACCAAAGTGATGATGGAGAGTGTATTGGTGATAAGGAAAATGCCAATGAGAAAAAGGAAGAGGAAAGCATAAAGGTTCTTGGTGAATCCTTTAGTGATTCACTCAAGGGTTTGTTAGAGATCCAATTGTAGTTTGAGCCTATTGTATTTGCATAACTACTGCAACTTCCTTTAATATAGGGTCAAGTGGACATGGGAAAAATATCTCCCTTGTAGAAGCTTCAAATTGGTGATGTGTTTCATGCTTCTACAAGGAAGGAAATTCTTTCCACTCACCAAAAGAGCACTAAGTTAATTGAAGAAGTAGCCAAGGTATTGCAAGAAGGAATTCATAGTGCTACAATTGATGAGTCTCTATCTGGTGTTGAAAAGCTGAAGCTACTATTAGATTCTCTTAATGATTACTCCTTTGGTTAGAAGGAATGTTGGAGAAATAGGTGACAAAGAAGGTGAACAACAAGAAATTGACTAAAATATTAGACAAATGCAGTGTGGCACATAGAAAATTATAAGAGAATATAAAAAATGTCCATAAATGTTTGGGTGAAGCACAAGTTTTATTTCAATTTTCTTTGAAATGGCCTAATTCTACAAAGAGAATTAAGAACCAAATAGACTTAATAGAGTCACAAGTTACTTAGGCCTCTAGTTTCTATGATCCAACAAGTGATGTAGATGGTATAAAAATGATGGCTATTGAAAATATACATGAACAATTCTTTCAACTACAAGAACAAAAAGAGAAAATCATTGTGCAATATGGTCAACTTAGGGACTTGGTTAGTGCAAGTCTTACAACCTTGACTGGTGTGTTAGCAATTGTAGAAATTTTGGCTCAAAAGAGTCTAGTACTTGGTACCCCAGATGAAGGAGATCTCCTTGTGTAGCTTGAAAGCCAGTATAGTCTACTTTCCTTTGTTAAGAAGGATTGGGAGTCAAGAAAGGAGTGTGAGGTACACCTTGGAAAATTGAAATTGTCTTCCTCTAGTTGATTGTATTCAATTTTTGGTCATTTTTGATGGATATCATTGTTAGGGGGAGTTATTATCATGTGTGTGTGTGTGTGTGTATATATATATATATATATATATATATATATATATATATATATATATATATATATATATATATATATATATATTAGTTAGGGGGAGTAAGTATGTATGCTTGAATAGTGTTCCCTTTTCCATTGATGTCAAAGGGGGAGAGTAGTTGAGAAAATAGTTGGTTGGAGAGTATTTTGGAGAATACATGTAGAAGAGTTTTTGGCATGTTGGCATCAATGACAAAGGGGTAGATTGTTGGAAGTTTTCTTGCCATTGATGAGATTGTTGGCAACATGAGCATGAGCATATATGGTGTTTTCATTGATGTCAACATTGATGTAAAGTTGTTTGATGAGGGTTAATGATTGTGGCAATGGTAATCCTTTATACAGGTCCAAGAGTTTTGATCTATAGAATAAAAAATATGTTGATATCTAGCTAAGTTACAAAGTTCAGTTTTAATGTATAGTTAACTGATTTTGAGGTCCACATTGCTTTGCCATGAAGAATTAGGTTATGCAATTCTAAGGCAATTTTGGTGTATGTCAGAGGAATCCAAATCCAAAAATTCATGTCTCGATGTCCTCTGGTATAAAAAGTTACGATTGAAAAAGTATTGAGTTTGCTAATGACAGTGCTACCAATACAAAGTATTGCAGATGAATATTTGGTTATGTGGTTTTATGGGAGAGCTTATAGGTGTTTGAAGTATGAGTGGTCCAAGTGGGAAGTGTTTTGGTGGTTCACAAGTTATGTTGTGAATGAATAGATGGTTCATGTCAGCAGTCTTTACTATCTAGTGCTGACCTAAAGAGTTTGGGGTTGTGCAAACTTAAAGTATGAATTGAGTGAACTTAATGGAGTAATTATAGGTCCTTGCTGACCTATATTGATGTGTTACAAGCTATGAGACGTGTGTGGTTGGATCTTGAGATGACAAGTTGATGTATTACAATGTTATTGAGATGATGTAATGCATATAAATATAAGTTTATTTCAATGTTATTGAGATGATGATGAAGTGTGTGTGATGTGTAGAAAAGTTGTGATGTGAATTCCTAAGTAGAGTATGTACTGATGCGAAGAAGAGAGAAGTGATTTTAAGTGTTGAGAAACACAAAGTGTATTAAATCAGTATATTGAGCTTCAATGGAACTGCCTCTATCATATTGTAGATGCATTGTATCAGTTCAAATCTTAGTAGTGAGTCATGCTTTCTTGTTCCTCTCTTATTCTCTAGATAGTGAGTCTTGCAGACAATGCATCCACCTGGAAGTGATCCTTTATGTAATGCCTTGTAATTGGTTATAACATATTGTGAGCTAATCCTCACCGTGGAGTTTCCCTTCTCGGTTTTTCCACGTAAACTTGGTATTCTTGTGTTGTGTGATGTGATTCATGTTCTAATTGCTTTTTTTCATTTTTGCAAATTGGATGAAATGTTTAGAATGCATGCTTAATTGGTTTAAGAGAATACTAATTCACCCCCCTCTCATTATTTTTGGTGTTCAAAAAACCTGACGTGAACTCATGTTTTTAACATTTTTTGTATGAAATTTATCATTTTTGAAGCTATAGGAAGTGTAATGCATTCGTTGAGAACTACAATGCATTCATTGAGAATTACAACACATTCGTCAGATCTTGTGTCATAGTCAACATCCCATTCAATGAATCTATTCACCCATGTGACGTATATGGAGTTTGTCGAGCTGTATTTGTCACATTTATATTTATGTTTTTGCAAGTTAAACTAGTCCACTGCAAACATTGAACCCTACGTTGGAGTCAACTCCCTCTACACTACATTTGCTTCATCCTACACCATAGTCGGTTTTCTATGCACCACATTTCAATAGGGTAAGGATTTTGTGTTACTAATCTTTTGTTTCTAGCTTGTGGAAATCTCTTGGATTATCCATAACATTTCATTTTAGTTCTTAAAGTGAACACAATATTAAACATTTGGTTTTTATGCTTAAAATGAATGCTATCTCAAACATTTTGGTTTTAGTGCTCTAAAAAGAACAATACAATCCTCACTTTGCAATTTGGATTTAAAATGAGTAATGTGATTGAACATGTAATAGTTCGTTTAGTGCTATAAAATTAACATACAAATTACACATTTGCTTTGGTGTACTTAAAATAAACAAGTGTATATTATATTTGGTGCACTTTCACACCTGTTGTTAGTCCACTGAAAGCGTGTTGTTTAAAGTATCCTCTCCCTTGTGCACCTCATGCAATCTTGGGTGATGAGAAATTACAACATTTGAAACATTTTTTTAAAAGTAGGAGGCCTTCCTTGGGACACATCTTTATTGAGAACCCAAGGGATCGACCTCAAGTGACATTTTCTAGTATGCTATAGAAATTGGATGAGAGTGAAAGCTATAGTTCAATATGTGCATGTAGCATACTAGACTTTTGCTAGGGGACTACGATTTTTTGGAGCTCGAGGAGATGTCTAAGTAGTTAACAGTGTTCACAAAGTTCCACCCACTAAGAACTCTTGTAGTAGAGGCCTTAAAGTCTATTTGAATGTAATCTTATGAAGTGGTGCAAATGATGTGAATTATACCCTCAAGCTACTCACCATGTACTTTCTAAGGTCGAGATAGATCTTGTTGGGTTGATAGCAATAGCCTCTTAGGAAGAGAAATCAGGTGTTCCCATGGAATCTGTCGATGACCCTATGTCATTGGGCATCAACTATCCGCATTTGTAACAAAAAGTTTTGAGAACAATCATCCCAATTGTTTCACTGCCTAATCTTTCTAAGTATTTACCACTTTAATGGGATGTGGGCCTACTTAAAGATTACATGCGCTCTACTACTAGATTAAGTTGTGATTTTTTTCACTAATACATTTGACTGCAAAATCCGACGAAACTGTTTGACGAAATATGTAAAATTCGATGTTCGTCGGGTGCTTGTAAAATTTGATGTGTAATTTCCAATTTTTTGAAAGTTTATCCCTGACATTCGTCAAAATTTTGACGAACCTGGGGTTCGTCGAAATGTCGGCTATCATTTTTGTCGAATTTTTGACAAACATGAAAAATTAAAAAAAATCAAATTGTGTCCGACATAAAGAAAAGTGAGTTCGGGCCTGATTTATTGCTATAGTATTTTGCTCTACTTGAGACAGTTTGTAGAGAACTAAGGATGATTTTCTTCGGAAAAAATAGAAAAAATTCAAGAAGATATCACCAGGTTGAGGGTAGTCATTGTCTTTTTGCAGAATTCAGTTGTGAAGTTAGATTTGTAGTTCCAGGTTTGAAAATCATATTTTAAAGCAACATCTCATCAGATTTCATTTTTAGAGGTTAAGGGTTTTGAGAATTTCATGTCCATATTTTTTTGTGTGGAATCACCATAAGATCACAACCAAGGAACATATTATTGTGACTGTAATTATGTGATCCATAACTCTATTGGTCATGTGGCATTGTTGTGCTATAACAAATATAGGATGCATTCATGTGTGACCCAAGTTTAATGTGGATATGTTGTGATAGAAATGGAGGCACTCATATAATGTAGGTGTCAATCATCATTGGGTGCATTCAGGTTGTCTCAAGTTTAACAAGTTAGGATGTAATTATAGCATGATCGAAGAGTGATTACCTCTTGCTGCAATAAAGAGCCTATAACTCTGGTTGATATGCAGAGTGGTTGTGTTATATCATTTATGTAGTGCATTCAAGCACAACCCATGTTTAATGGGCTATTCTAGAGAGTGATCAAGATTTTCTAAACCTTATGAATGTTACTTGACATATATTTGCATAATCTCAAATTCCTTCAGAGGCTTTTGAAGTATCAATGTATGCTATATAGTGTTTAGAATGATTTCTTTTAATTAAAAAAATAAATAAATGTGTATTTCCCTGTAATTAGATAATGTGGAGATCTCCTAAATCTACCCCAACACACTATCCTCTTTGGCACTGTATTCATTACTCCAGCTACTAGGGTTTTGCATGTGACATCTTTAATATCTTCATGACTGTGGCTTTTAAATAGATCTCAGTCTTTGCTTTAATCCTTTTCATGGTAACCCTTGAGTTCCATAATCCACCTTCAATCTCTTCTAAGA